>JAPYYJ010004132.1:0-10748 GCA_028533885.1 Nasua narica
CCCCTCCGATTTCCCCCCATTCGCCCTTCCCTTCCTTCTCACGATGCCCTCCATGATTTTCTTTATACTCCACACGTAAGTGAGACCATAAGATAATTGACTCTCTCCGCTTGACTTATTTCACTCCGCATAATCTCTTCTAGTCCTGTCCATGTTGATACAAAAGTTGGATATTCATCCTTTCTGATGGAGGCATAATGTTCCATTGTATAGATGTACCACATCTTCCTTATCCATTCATCTGTGGAAGGGCATTTTGGTGGCATTTTTATGTGTAAACACCTCAGCTAGGAAATGCGATATTTTTTTTAAAGATTTTATTTATTTATTTGACAGAGGGGTGAGAGATCACACGTAGGCAGAGGCAGGCAGAGAAAGAGGGGGAAGCAGGCTCCCTGCCGAGCAGAGAGCCCAATGCGGGGCTCGATCCCAGGACCCTGAGATCATGACCTGAGCCAAAGGCAGAGGCTTTAACCCACTGAGCCACCCAGGCGCCCCAGGAAATGCGATATTTAAGGGGATGGCCCACACATAGACTTTTTTGTAGTGCACCAAAAGCCTGCTGCAGCGATGGTAGAAATACTTATTTAGCAGCCTGGATGAAGAGTGTGCCTTGGAAGTGACACGGAATGAAGACAAAGACACAAGCAACAGAAAATTAAGAGCGTCGGTAAT
The DNA here is from genome assembly GCA_028533885.1 of Nasua narica. Taxonomy (NCBI): domain Eukaryota; kingdom Metazoa; phylum Chordata; class Mammalia; order Carnivora; family Procyonidae; genus Nasua; species Nasua narica. The sequence continues at coordinate 676 of JAPYYJ010004132.1, forward strand.
AAAACTTTGTGATAAAAAAAATGACTAAAATAATTAATTTCAACCTAGGTTTATTAAGAGAAATATATTATCTCATGAAATGCAGAAGAGAATTTTAGAAGGGAAAAGAATATAATATTAAAACCAAGACTCGAGTCACTGGCAGGCTTTCCCAACTAGGTTCATGCACTTAAAAAAATTAAACTATTGAAAAGAATGATCTTGGCTTTTTCCTTCTAATCTAAATATTTATGAGAAAGCGAGCTCACGAAGAACTACAAGACCCCAAAATTCATTCCTTTCCTGGTGCGGGAAGAAAGTAGTTCATGGGGGAAAAGAGCTTATCCTGAAATGATTTATCCAAAGCCAGCAAAATCTGTTCTGCTTTTCAGATTGTGCTATTAGGAAGACCAACCCCCAGGTGTTTCAATTAATTGATAGTATGGTTTAAAGATCTGCAAAACTTCATAGGTTTTTTTTTTCCAGTCCTGAATTATTTATTTCAAGTAACACTTTTAAGCCTATATTAGCATATAAGAAAATAAAACATATTTGTTTCTTAAATCACATCCAAGCTTTTAAATGTCTTACGACTGTAAACAACAGACATTAATTTTGTCTGCTCATAGGAAAGCAGAGGTTTCCCAGCATTAGTTTAAATGAGAGATTCCTAAACTTGTGCATGAGAATCACTGAAGAGTGCTTGCTAAAAATGCATTTCCCCAGGACCTAATCAAGAAATCCAGGTTCAGTAGGTCCAAAATGGAAGCCAGAAACCTATATTTATAATGACCAGCAAATAGCCTTTGGACTACAATGATCTAAAATAACTATACCAAAACACATTCCATTTTGGGTTCCTGTTACCCAGTTTAGTTATCAAATTAAGAAATAGAATCAAACTGCCATGTAATGAACTGTAACTTCTTTACCTTTCTATAAACTTACATAAAGACTCATTTCAAATTACTATGGTATATACCTTCAGGAGGAGTGAAAGAAAAAACTATAAAAATTGGTTGATGTTCGATCAAAGTAATTGATCAGCCAATACCTTCTTAGACTTCTAGGTCCACAATAGTCAAATTTATAAAGCTTTTCCCTCTACCAAAAATAGGGTTGTAAAATGGTGATTACATTAGAACCTGTCCCATGGGTGCCTACAAAAATAAATTAGTATTATTTACGAACCACTTAGAACAGCTTGTGCTCAGTAATCTCTAGCTACCATCTATTCTCCATGATTATCGGTTATGTCACAGATGATGGGCAAAGCCCTGAGGGCTTTAGTATAATGGGGAAGCTGTGTTGGTTCAAACATTTTTCCTTGGCAAAGGGAATCAAAAAAGTGAGAATATAAATATGGTCTTCATCAGGAAAGGATAAAACCCTTAGCCTTAGCTTAAATGCTGCCCAGGTTGGACCCTTTCTTGCTCAACCTTAAGAAACATAAAAATGAGTGGTTGCACTCGGGGCTCCCTAATCAGAAAAACATACCCTCAGCCTTGCTCAGCTTTGACTTCTCACAGATTGCACTTCCATCTGCATTTTCTCAGAGCTGGGAAGCTGGCATTTCCTCCTGATGGTTTTTGTGCCTTTTTAATATCTTCTGAGGCAGCCTCCAGCCACAGTGAGCTTCCTCCCTGAGCTGGGCAACTTATTTCCTGAACATCCATTATCATTGCTGGAGTACTAACTCTAACCTCAGTAGAATCTATTGTGGCATTAGTGAAGATTTCTTTTTAATGGATGGGCCCCTTCATTGCATCTAAGAAGGTGCATTTTGTAACACTTGGAAAGTAAGATATTTTGACTGTCTTAAAAATCTCTAATATCTGAAGGTAGCAAGGGCCATGTCCCACCTAAGATAACACCTAATGTCTGTACCTGTTTAAGTACTTTAAATGATCTGTTTAAGCTTTCATTATTGAGAAGTGGATAAGGTAAACCATCTTTAACTTCATTAGGAGTATTGAGTTAACCAGAAGGTAGAAACTGCACCGTATAATTGTTTGCATGTTGTCACTCATTAACTTTGCTATCCTGGAATTAAACTTCCATTTGCTTCTTGGTATCTTTCAATAAATGAATGAGTGAATGAATAAATGAATGAGTGAATTAATGAATGAATGAATGAGCATAACAGAGATTGACTTGGGTGATACTTTACACTACATAGTTGGGGATGAACAGATAAGGGGCCCTGGGAACGTGACATTTGGGCAAAGAAATAAAACCAAATGAAGGAGTCAGCTATGTGAATGTATTTTTAAATTTTTTTTAAAGATTTTATTTATTTATTCATTGGAGAGAGAGGGAGAAAGAGGGCAAGCATGGGGAGGAGCATAGGGAGAGGGACAAGCAGACTGAGCTGAGTGACCCTAACACTGGGCTCAGTCTCATGACCCTGGAGATCATGACCTGAGCTGAAATTAAGAGTTGGAGGCTTAACTGACTGAGCCACCCAGGTGCCCTAGCTATGTGAATATTTTAAAGAATATCATTTTACCAGGTGGAAGGCAAATCTGGAGGCCCTGAACAGGATGTGATAAATGAGAAAACAGAACTTTAAAAGTAAAATATTTTGAAATAGTACAAATTTCTTATATCTGTAACAAAATCAACAATTTTAACATAGAATTATTTGTCAAATTAGGAATTAAACACAGACAAGGATTTATAGTACGGAACTGTTGTTTTAAATGTTTTCTGTAACATTTAACTTGTTCTGAATGGTTTTGTCATTTAGCTAAATTATTCTTTTCATGTCATTTTTTTACTGAAATTATAATTTATTTTATTCTCTAAATATTTAAACCCATATCTCTATAATATTAATATTAAAAATTTATAAAAAGATGCTATGTTTTAATTACAAGATTAACCTTTAAAATGTATTTAAATGTTAAGCAATTTTAATAAAATTATCTTTCCTTCAGATACTGTCATTAATCAATGACTCTAGAGTATCGCCAGCATACATCACAATATATACCCATCAAAAGTGTCATTAAAGAAGGACCCTGACTACAAAGAGCTTATAAATTTGGTTTTGTAAGTCAAAGGAGATTTATAAACATTGCATTCTTATGATAGACATTCAGCTAATAAATCCTAAATAAGTTTTGATTTATTAATCCTTTTATTGCCCTTGGGATTCAAGGGACTGATTTATGAGTCAGTATGCTAAATTCTATAATTTGACCAGGCATAAATCTTATTTGGTGATTTTTGTTTTAACCTGTAATTCATAAATCCTAGTCAGTGTAGGTTTTCAGTTTTGTAAGTGTTCTCTGTTTACCAGTGGGTCTCATAAGTGCATATTTTAGGATGTTGATGATTAAAAGTGATAATTTGCACATAATTCAGTTAAATAAATATAGAAGCTGAACAGAAATTTCTTTGTATTCTAGGAAATGAGTTACTAGAAATGAGTATGAGGCTCATTGATGATTTCAAAACATTTTAGCTGGAAAAACAATAAAATATTGTAATTAAATAGGACTGGTGTGCCAGAAACCACCAATTGTCTTCTAATATCCAATATCTCTTTTTCTATAGTAATGTAATTTTCATAGAGCACAGAATCTGTCCAGGATAAACACTCCATCTCCCAGCCTTCCTTGCACATGTGTGACCATGCGACTAACTTACAGCCAATGGCATATGAGCAGAGGTGATAACTACAACTTTAGTACACATACTTCGGCTGGAATGCAAAAGTAGTTCAGGTCCAAGTGGGGAAGGAAAGGAGTGTAGACCCTGACATGGGAATGCCATCCTTTGAGGTCTGGTACACTTATTCCATAACAGATGAAGGAGAAAAAAATTTCTAATATTTTAAGACATTAATTTAAATCTATATTATAGCAAATATTTAATAAATATTGAATTTTATTTTATTAAATATGTAATTTTATATTATAAATTTTTAAAATATTATTTGTCAGGAACTCCGGTAATCACTATGGAAATACAGGTAAACATGATTCAGGCCTTGCCTTTGTTAAATATACTCCTAAGTAGTAACTTGTTTCTTAACACTCAAATACTTGAAATTCTTCTTAAATTTGCTTTCTATTTGCTGGTAAAATATAAGAAATATAATTAGTGTATGTATATAAATCCTGTATATAACCTTATTAAATTCACTTAGTACCTCTGGTAATTACTTTGTACAGTAGTTAGGATTTTCTTTTCTTAAGATTTTTTTTATTAAAGAGAGCAAGAGCAAGGTGGCAGGAGGGACAGGTAGGGAGAAGCAGGCTCCCCACTGAGCAGGGAGCCCAAGGAAGGCTTGATCCCAGGACCCCTCCCCCAAATCATGACCTGAGTTGAAGGCAGATGCTTAATAATCCACTGAGCCACCCAGGCACCCCAGTAAAGATTTTCTATGTAAAAAATTATCATATGCAAACAGAGAAAGTTATTCTTCTTCCTTTATAATCTATATATGCCTTTTTTTTTTTCTTACCTTATTGCCTGGGAAATATCAAATAGAAGTTACTACATCTTTGCCTTCCTCCAGAAATTAGAGGGAAGCATCCATTAAGTATGACAACTGAAAGTTTTTTCATTGATCCTCTTTGTCAGATTGAGGAAATTCTCTTTTATTCCTAATAATTGCATTGAATTTCATCAAATAGTTTTTTTGCATCTACTGAAATGATTGCTTAGTTCTCTTGTAATGTAAATGATTTGATTGATTTTCAAATTTTTTTTTTTCTTGGTAACTTGGCTGTGCATTTAGCCCAGTGATTTTTTTTTCTCCCCAAATATGTTTATTTTATTTTTCAGTGTTACAAGATTGATTGTTTATGCACCCAGTGCTCCATGCAATACGTGCCCTTCTCGATACCCACCACCAGGCTCACGCACCCCCCCTCCCCTCCAAAACCCTCAGTTTTTTGCTCAGAGTCCACAGTCTTTCCTGGTTCATCACCCGCTCCAATTTCCCCCCATTCGCCCTTCCCTTCCTTCTCACGATGCCTTCCATGATTTTCTTTATACTCCACACGTAAGTGAGACCATAAGATAATTGACTCTCTCGCTTGTCTTATTTCACTCTGCATAATTTCTTCTAGTCCTGTCCATGTTGATACAAAAGTTGGATATTTATCCTTTCTGATGGAGGCATAATATTCCATTGTATAGATGTACCACATCTTCCTTATCCACTCATCTGTTGAAGGGCATTTTGGTTCATTTTGGTTTTCAAGGGTGATCTCTCAACATATTTCTTGATGTCACATCTGCCAGATCCTGAGGTCCACACAGTCCCTGCCCCAGTGGGCTTAGATCAGATCCTGGCAGAGGCCCAGCAAAAAGGCTTGAGATGGGGAACTGGGCCATTAGGAAATGCAAAGGGCACCTCCCTTTATTTGGACAATGTGGCTCGGGGATCTGAGAAACAGTGGCCTGAATCTCATTAAGTCTCCTTGTCCAGTGTCCACATAGACCTTCAGTCCTCGTTTTTTTCCTTTGGGCTTTATTGATATTCTCTGTTGTTTTCTAACTCACTGATTTCTTGTCTTAGTTATCTCCTGTTTATTTTATGTTTGCACTCTTCTTTTTTCCCTAGCTTCTTAAGTTGGAAGCTTAGATCATTGAAGATATAACTTACTTCTTTTCTAATCTAGCCATTTTAAAGATATCAGTTTTCCTCTAAGCACTATATAGTTATATCCCCTAAATGTTATGGTGAACTTTCATAATAGTTGACATGAAAGTTTGTTCTAATTTCCTTTGTGACTTCTTTTCTTTTTTGACTCATCAATTACATAAAAGTGTGTTTCTTGAATTCCAGATACTGGGGTGTTTTCTTAATATTGTTTTATTATTGATTTCTAAATTAGTTCTGTTTTGGTTGGAGAACATACTTTGGAATATTTCAAATTTTGAAGCTTATTAAGATTTGCGTTTGGCCCAGCATATGGCCTATTTTGGTGGATGGCCCATGTGCACTTGAAAAGAAGGTGTATTCTGCACTCGTTGGGTGCAGTGTTCTATAAATGTCAATTACTCAACGTCGTTGATAGTGCCGTTCAGGAGATCTGTATCCTTTCTGACTTTTTGTTGCTGTTGCTCTATTAATTGCTTATAAAGGTTGTTAAAATTCTAACTGTAATTGTGAATTTGTGTATTCCTCTCTTTAGCATTTTTTGCCTCATGGATCTTGAAATTTTTGTCTCTAAGTGCAAATGCATTTCTGAATATTAAGTCTTCCTGATGATTTGACCTTTTAGCATTATGAAAATATTTATATATTTTCTTCCCTGCCTTTAAGTGAGTTTTTGAATTTAAAGTACATCTAACTGAATTTTTGTATTTAAAGTAACTTCCAGGTAGACAGCATATAATTTATGCCTTTTAATCTAATCTGACAATTCTTGCCTCTTCATTGGACTACTTAATTTCTAATTAATTTAACTGTTGTTGTAGTTGGATTTAGGTCTGTCTACTTACTATGTGTTTTCTGTTTGTCCCATTTGTTTCGTGCTCCTCTGTCCCTCCTCTCCTATTATTTTGAGTTCATTGAAATTGCTTTAGAATTCCATTTTAATTATCTGTTTGGCTTTTTTGCTTACCACTTTGTACTATTACTTAGTGATGCTCTACAGATTACAGTAAACATTCTTAATTTTTCAGAAAGTTAATGTTGTCGTAAAATGCAATACCTTTGCAATCTTTTTGGTTTTTTTTTAGTGCAATCTTCTAGGTCTTTTTATTCCTGTAATTTATGCTATAGTTTTCATGTTTATTACATAAGCTATACATGCTATGATTTTCATTTTAAATGGCCGTGATTTTCTTTTTGGGGGTGGGGGGGAGCAGGGCATGTAGGGGCAGAGGAGTCTGAAGGAGGGAGAGAGTCTGAAGGAGGTGTCACACTCAACACAGCATCCAATGCAAGGCTTGATCTCATGACCCTGAGATCACGACCTGAGCTGAAATCGAGTCAGACATTTAACCAACTGAGCCGCTCAGGTATCCTTATAAATATCTTTTTAAATTAAGATCTGGATTTTTATCTAGAATCATTTCCCTTGGGCTCGAAGAATTTTCTTTAGCTTTTCTTGAAGGGAAATTCTGCTGGAGAATTACCTTTGCTTTTGTTCATCTGAAAATGCCTCCATTTCACCTCTACTGCTGAAAGTTACTTTTGCCCCATGCAGAGTGCTGGGTTGGCAATTTGTGTTTTCATTTGACACTTTAAAGATGCCATTCTACTATATATTGTCCTCCAGTGTTTCTGCTGAAAAGTCATTGGAAACTTGTATTTTTTGTCCTATATATGCAATGTGTTTTTTCCCTCTAAAATGTTCAAGATTTTCTTTATCTTTTGTTTTCATTAGTTTAACTGTCACCTTTTCAAGTTTGTTTTTTTTTTTCCTATTTATATCACATAGGTTCTCTGAGTTTTTTGAATCTATAAAATTTTGGAAACTTTTGTTCATTCTTTCTTCAATTCCTCATTTTACCAGTTCTGTCTCTTATCTTCTTCTACAACTCCATATGTATTTGCTCTTTTGATATAGTTCCACCAATCACTGAGACCCTTTTTTTTCTACCATTTTTTCCCTTTGTTCCCCACATTGCATAATTTTGATTGAGTGATCTTTAAGTCATTGACTCTTCTTTAATTTCCAACATGGTGTTAAGATTATCCAATGACATTTTTGTCTCAGACATTGTATTTTTCATTTCTAGAATTTCTATTTGGCTCTTTTTTTTAGAGTTACTATCTCTCTGTTGAGAGTTTCTGTTTATCCACTTATCACAGATATATTTTCTTTTATATCCTTGAGCATACTTATAATAGCAAAATTAAAATTCTTATTTTCTAATGTTGGCATCTGGGTCACCTCAGGATCAGTTTCTTCAATTGCTTTTCCTCTTGATTATGTGTCTAGTAATTTGAGATATGTCATGGACATTGTGAAAAATACATGATATATATTGAATTCTGTTATTTCCTCAAGTATTTGATGTTTGTTTGTTTGTTTGTTTGTTTTATCAAGTCTCTGTTTTTATCACCTCCGCAGTGGGTGGTGATAAAAATCTCTGTTCAATTCTTTTAGCCTCAAAGTTGCTCACAGTTTGTTACATGCATGTATACTTTCAGATGCCATCCTGAGATTTTCCTAGAATTTATATGCACAGTTTGATGTTCCCCTCCCCCCTTGCCCCAGAGTTTCTCCTTTTCCTGATTTCCTCCCTCATTTTCCATCTACTTTGACAGTCCTAATCTCTGTCCTCTTATTTTTAAAACCAGCACGCTCCAAGGATTTCTATCCTAAGACTAGTGAATCTGCTTAATCTGATGGGGGGAAAAGGTCTGATCAACAGGAAACTCACCCAATCCCATTTTCTTCTTCCAGGTCTTGGCTCTCTTCCAATTTATTTATGCCTGCTTTTGGTTTCTCTCCAGCGACTTTGGGGAATTGTTTTTTATATTGACCAAGAATTCAGTTGTTACCTGTGGTAAGGTTGTACCCCTAGGAACTACTCCACTTTTACCATTGTACCAGAAAAAACTGCCCACATCCCTGGTTGTTGACTTTGAGAAACTCAGTCTAGTGTTCTAAGCAGAGATACTAAAAGAAATTAGGGAGAGTTTAAGAAAATTTCTTTTAAGAAATGATTTCCTTAAAACACATAATAGATGTCTCTCTAAAGTGGCATTGCATATCAACTTTGTTGTCTCACTTACTTTTATGTTAAATCAGAGAGAAGGAGATAAGCTATTATGAACAGAAAAAAAGATGTAAATCCCAGACATAATAAAATGCTACTTATGAATTTATGAATGCATCAAAGCTCTGGTTAAACAGCATAGGCTGAATGCAAATGTCTATCTGAACTTCCTCCTGAAGCTTCGCAAAGCAATGACAGTAAAAGAATTAAAAGAAAAAAAATCATGAGGACAAAAAGAAGACAGCAGCCAACAAAAGTAACATTTGGAAATCTGGGAAATAGTTTAACCACTCTTAACTCCTTTAGACTGGAGAATGCAGTCATCTGAGTCTGTTGAGGCAGCAAGCCAGAAAGCCAGTCATTTTCGTATAAAACTACAAAAATCCTCAGAGACTGTAGGAACTGGTGCTTGCCAGGCAGGTGTGCAAAAAATGGGAGCTGAAAACTGGAGTGCGGATTGAACATCTTTAAAAGAGAAGTTAGACTTCCCATCTTCCCTCTCTTCCCTGGCTCCATCAAGAGAAAACCCTGGGGTTTATTTTGGAGAGGTAGCCTCTGGTATCAGGTAAGCCTCTGGATATGGAGACAACAAGAATAGTTGAGGTTGGAGGGTGAGTTATAATGCTGAAATCAGTGGGATTATGTGAAAATCTTCCCAATGAAGAGAGATTTGTTCCCTGAACAGCTCTGGAAAGACCTGTAGCCAGGCGTACATACTTGTGGTTGGAAATTGGTGAACTGCCTCCTGGAAGAAAATTGATCCACCCAAAGTATAGACCTGTGATAGGATTTTTAACAAGAGGGTCTATGAACTTGAATGAGGACAATAATTCATTTTTTGTTTCCACTAAGCTTTAAAAATTAGCATCTCTCTCATTTTTGAATGTAGGTAACAAACCATTGTAATATTAGCAATACCTGTAACTTTGTCACCAATAGGAATCATGGTAATTTTTTATCACATTACTCATTGCTTATATCTTGAAATAGTATTTGCACTCATCATTACTGCAACAAGTTATTAGATACAACTCTAAAGCTTACAATATGATGTATTACTGTTATTGTATCACAGTACTACCATAAACACATATTGTAGCACAAATTTAATTTTTAAAACTTTGCTGTAATTGGTTTCATGCATTTAAAAACATTCTGAAATAGGGTTCACAGGCTTCACCAGACTGCCATTGCAGAAAGTAAATTAAGAACCTCTACACCCTGGATACAGGCATTTGGAGATTTCCCCAGCCAAACAAATGATCCCGTAGTAGCAACACTACAGTGAGACTCACAGATTGAGAAGCTATACTCATGCTTCCCAATCTGGTTCATTTGTGCCTCACTTTTAAATATGATTTAATAGCTAAGGAAGACCAGACATTGGAGGACAGCCT
>JAPYYJ010004133.1:0-10746 GCA_028533885.1 Nasua narica
CTCAGGATTTTGGGTGGGGATGGAAGGTGGACAGAGGAGAAGCTGCTTGATTATGAGAGGTATTTCTAGTTTGTAGAAGTGAAGCTCACAGAAGAAAATACTTGTCTTTGAGTGGGGAGAGGGGCATGGGAGCTTAAGCGTATCAAGGTACAGGGTGGTATCTTCAAGTCTGTAAGACCTTTAGTTAAAGGGTTCTGAAAGCAGGACCTTGCCTGTATTCCTGACTCTGCTGGGAGTTGATGTGTGGACCTGCATTGATGATGAGTAGAAGGGAGATGTGCCAGGTGAGGCTGGCTGAGCACAGGGGCTCCCAGCCTGGTCCTAGGGCACAGGAACAGCACTGCCACAAACTCTGAGGGACGGGAAGGCTCAGACACTGGGCATTTCAGCAGTGAGGCTTGTTGGCTGAAGAAAAAAGAAGCTTGCATTCTTCAAGGTCTTTTCAGAAGAAGGGGGGTCCATATTCATGATTGAGATTGAATTTCTTCACAATATGTCTGACTGTGGGCTCAGAATGAAATGTAAGCTGATTTAAAGAAACGTGATATTTCCTGTCTCTCTGAATTTATGGTTACATATTCATATGGGCAATGGTCAGATATGCATTTTTAAAAAAAGATAATTTTGACTGTAGTGTGGATTGGAGGAGAACAAGGTAAGATAAGGGAATCCATCCCAAATAGTAATCCCATTCTGGCCAAAGTCTAATTGTGTTTTCTAGTTTTATTATTATACACTCAGCATTGAAATAAGATTATATACTTATCAAATATTTTCAGCTCTGTGTTCTATATTCTGAAAAGTTAGTATTGGGGCCTGCTCTAGACTATAACTTTGAAGACTAACAAAATAATTTTGTGCGAAGTGAACCTTTTTACATTGATTATGTCTTCTTCTATTTTGTGGTTTAAAATTTTGTGAAGAGGGGCGCCTGGGTGGCTCAGTGGGTTAAAGCCTCTGCCTTTGGCTCAGGTCATGATTTCAGGGTCCTGGGATCGAGCCCCGCATTGGGCTCTCTGCTCAGCAGGGAGCCTGCTTCTCCCTCTCTCTCTGCCTGCCTCTCTGCCTACTTGTGATCTCTCTCTCTCTCTCTGTCAAATAAATAAAATATTTAAAATATTGTGAAGAAAATAGTTCCAATATATTTAGGGAATTAGATGAAGAATTATTGAAAGTAGACTCTTTCATCAGGCAAGAATGGCTTGGGGGTGGCAAAAGGAAGGACATTGTTGCACTGGCATTGGGAGTTCTAAGCTGGTTGCCAGAGCCCACTGAGGACAGATTTGGGGCAGAGGCAAGTGGAAAGGGGTTGGTGTTCTCAAGAGTCATAAGAAATGTCAGGTGCACAATAATACTTCATATGAATACCATCAGAGAATGGTTTGTACCTGATAAGCCAAGAGTGAGAACAGGTCTTGGGGCAGCCAATGGTGGAAGGGGTGAATATATCACTTAGGATGCTTTCTTTTACCAAAACAGAAAACCTACCAAGCGTGGCTTAAGCAGAGAACATTTAAATATCTCACATAACCAGAAGCCTGGAGGCAGGAAGCTCAGAATAACTATTTCATCCGCTCAGTGGAGTCAACATGGCCTGGGCTTTTCTGTTTTTTCCTTCGGCCAGCTCCAGCTGGACACATTTTTCATCCATAGGCATTTTGTCTCTTGGTTGCAGGGTGATCTCAGGCATCAGGAAAGTAGCAGTTTTGTGCATTTTCTTCTTTCTTTCTTTCTTTCTTTCTTTCTTTCTTTCTTTCTTTCTTTCTTTCTTTCTTTCTTGTTTTGTTTCTAGTACTTAGTACAGTATGTGTACATACCTCTAGCGCAAAGTAGCTGCTCAATAAATACAGTTTGAATATGTGATTATTAATTTGCTGCTAATGTGTTGTCATCTACTGGTTTTGTGATTAACATTGTAAAAGAACTTTACAACTACTGAGGATATCGAGGTAGAGACAGGTAAAGGGTTTATCTTGAACAATGTAGGTAGTTCACAGTGGGGACTCAGCCGGGGTAGGGAAGACCACAGCATCTAAACTTTTCTTTCCCCCTGTCTATAAGTTCTGCTCAGAGTATGAACAGACTTTCTCTGTGGAGGCGGGCTGGTCTGGCTTTTCTCTAGTCTCCTTCCAATCTTTTGTTATGGCAGGAACTCTGAGCCTCATTTCCTTTAAGGCTCAGCCTTTAAGTTTCAAAACACTGGATCTTTCAAATCACAAGTCTTGGCTGGCAAGATCCTCGCTTCTCTGTTCCAAGGGAGGAAGGCAACAGTGAAATATGGGAGGCAGGGAGCCACCATGAGATCTGCACACTTTAGTCAGCGAACTTGGATTTTCTAGCCTTTATCCTATAATGGACTAAATGCATATTAGGCTCTATAATCATTTAAATAAATGAAGGGATGAATACAGCAGCAAATCATTGAATTAATCAAAATCCAGAAGAAGAGTTGAAAATCTGGCTGACAGCTGTCCCATCTTACTCAGAGTGCTGTGCAGTCAGATGAGGCATTCGGAACAGTGACAGCACTGCTGATGCCCTACATTACGCAGCCCTGAATTCTGTTAAGAAGTGCAATTCTCAAAAGAGAGAAAGGGGCCAAATCTCTTTCCAGGGCAAACATTTGGCTAATATAACCACTAGGAAATCAGCGATTCTCTCCCTCTGCAGCCTGAAGAATGTTTCGAAGTAGTTGTGAAGACAGAACGAAAACCAAGCTACTGTGAATTTTCTTATAAGCGTGTGTTGCAGCTGCCACCCAAGCAGTGAGAAATGAGTCATTTGAGGCTGTCCTACCCTATTTGCTTTTGTCTTTAACAAAGTTCTGACTTGCTTACTGTTGAGTGTCTGTTTCAGTTTCTCCCACATATGTTTCTGAAGCATTCAGAAGTGAAATGGGAAAGTACTCTAATGGAATGAATCTTCAGATGATAAAAAAAAAAAATGGGGAGGAATTACAAATAGTTCAGGAGATGTTCTTAAAATGCAGTTTGATCTTGATAAATGAAAGACATAGACTGAAATCATTAAAAATAATTGATAAAGTAGCCCACCTTGGGAGAAATGAAAATAGAGTGTTCAACTGGGCAAAATGTAGTTTTCATAATACTGCCAAGTAGGCTTTTGCAGATTCTGCTATTAATGATGTGATCAGGAATCGTGGGAATGTGTAGCAATGACAGTAGGTGTATTGTTTAGTATCAATAGAAATATCACAGATAGGGCGCCTGGGTGGCTCAGTTGGTTGGGCGACTGCCTTCGGCTCAGGTCATGATCCCGGAGTCCCGGGATCGAGTCCCATATCGGACTCCCGGCTCTGCGGGAGGTCTGCTTCTCCCTCTGACCTTCTCTCCTCTCATTCTCAGTCTCTCTCTCTAATAAATAAATTAAAAAAAAGAAATATCACAGATAAAGTTACTTTAGCCAAAACATTTCACCATACATGCATACATGAGACAATCAAGTGGCTGCTGTAATTGAAGCAAAGATAGTCCCCAAACAGCCTGTACTGATGGACTGAATATTCTCTGATGCCCAGAAAAAGAGGTGGGAGGCAATATCAGAATTAAAGATGACACAGCATCTCTCTGCTGTCTACAGAAATGCCTTGAACTGCCTTGTTTGTAAAGACAGAAGACTTTTCCCTTTAGGTTTTGCTTTGGTCTCTGCCACAGTCTCCTTTCTTCTGCTTTAACCATTTTATTGGAGATAGCTGTGGTATCCATGTAAGTATTCTCCAATGATATTAAGATCATTGTAAATCAACCTCCCCCATATATCCACCCTGGCCATTGGACCTCAGGTACACAAGACCTAGATTAATCATGAATAGGATTTATGACATATTCCCAACATAGATCTATTTATAGACTTTTTAGTATCTAGTTATTTTTCAAAATGTAGTAAACATCTATGAACCCACCACTTGAAATAGAAGCTGGGAAGGTATTATATTCTTCTTCTTAACCCCATGTTTCATTCCATTTTCCCATTACTCTGCTTCCTTGACCCAAGATGAGCGTCATCCAAAATATCATGTTCATCATTTTTCCTTTTGTCCCTATTTTACATAGTTTTATTTCATCTTTTTAGAATCTTAAAAAAATACATTTTTAACTTTATAAGAGTTATCATAATACATGTAGCTGTTTGGGATTTACTTTCCACTTACATTGTCAGGACCCTCTATACCGTTGTGTGTTGCTATAGTTCATTCATTTTTATTGCTGCGTGATATTCCATTGTGTGACTGTACCATCCTGTATTCGCCTTTTCTCCTGTGGATGGATATTCGGGTTATTTCCAGGTCATTGCTACTGTGAACAATACTACTATGAACATTCTAGCATATTTATACTATTAGAAGGAAGAGTTTCTCCTGGATTATTTTCATTGTCATTCAAACATGCTGTAGTGCCTCTTATGCTAAATTCACCTGTTCCTACCCTTACCCCACATTCTTTTGCAACTGCTGGCAGATCTCTGGGCTCTCCTTTCCAGCCAAGACTCTTCTAAGAGCGTATGCATACTGTCTACTTCTTCAGTGTACAGTCACTCTTCAACTCAATCTCTTCTGGCTTCTGCACCCAGACTATTTTGCTGAGGTTATCAATGATTATCAATGAGGTAATCAAATCCAATGGACATTTCCCTACAGTCTTATTAGAGCTGTGGTTAGCTATATTTGACCCAGGTGAGCATTCACTCCTCCTTAAAAAATTTTTTTTGGCTTCTATGCCACCACAGTCTCTTGGATTTCTACTTTCTATCTGTATTTTGGTTCTTTTTCTTCTGCTTACTACTTAAAGATATATATTAGAATTCTTCAAGGTCAGTTTGAGGTTTCTTTCTCTTCTCGCTCTGTTATTTCCCAGGGATGGCCCTATTTATGTCTGTTGCACAAAATTTTAAAAAATATTTAAAAAAATTATTTAAATTGAAATATAGTTGATACACAATGTTAAATTAGTTTCAAGTGTACACCATATTGATTTGACAAGTTTGTATGTTATGCTATGCTTAGCACAAGTGTAGCTACCATCTGTCACTATACAACCTATTACAATATCATTGACTATATTCCCTATGCTATGCCTTTTATTCCCATCGCTTATTCATTCCATATGAAGGGAAGCCTTATCTCCCACTCAACTTACCCTCTTTACTCAGTCCTCCAACCCTCTCCCCTCAAGCATCCTCAGCAAAATTAATTTATCCCCTTTTACTCTCAAAAGTGTCCTAGTTTGGATGATAAGTTATATATCCTCCCTACCTAGATACCAATGGCTCCCATGACTTCTTATTTATAAACCTTCTACTAATCATCTTTGGATATTGTGTGGGCACTTTAAACTTAACATGTCTAGGGGTACCAGGGTAGCTCAGTTGGTTAAGCAGCCGACTCTTGATTTCAGCTCAGGTCATGATCACAGTCCTGAGATTGAGCTCTGTGTTGGGCTCTCCACTTGGCAGGTAGAGTGCTTTGGATTTTCTCTTTCCCTATGCCCGTCTCCGTATGCTCACATGCATGAGTGCATCCACACTCTCTTTCTCCGTCTCTCTAAAATAAATAAATAAATCTTAAAAAAACCCTCAAACTGTTTTTTTCCTTCCAAAACCCATTTCTTTTCCCTAGTGTCCAACTCAAAAAATGGCACCTCCACTCACTTAATTGCTCAAACTTTAGAGACTTTATTGTTTTTGTTTTCTTTGTGTTTTATCATTCCCCATTTCTCAGACCATCTGTCTCCATTTTTTAAAACTTATTTTAAAAATAAAGTATTTTAAAATATTTTTAAAATATCAATTTTTTAAAATTTAAATTCAATTAGCCAATTTATAGTACATCATTAGTTTCAGATATAGCATTCAATAATTTATCAGTTCCGTATAGCACATCACATCATGTACCCTCCTTAATGCCCATCACCTAATTACCCCATACCCCCACTCACCTTCCCTCCAGCAATCCTCAGTTTGTTTCCTGTAGTTTAGAGTCTCTCATGGTTCTTCTTCCTCTCTAATGACTTCTCATTCTGTTTTCCCTCCCTTCCCCTACAGTCTTCTGCCCTGTTTCTTATATTACCCATATGAGTGAAACCATATGATAATTGTCTTTCTCTGATTGACTAATTTCACTCAGCATAATACCCTCCAATTCCATCCATGTCGATATAAAAGGTAAATATTCATCTTTCTGATGGCTGTGTAATATCCCATTCTATATATATACCACATCTTCTTTATCCATTCATCTGTCAGTGAACATCTCGGCTCTTTCCACAGTTTGGCTATTGTGGACATTGCTGCTATGAACATTGGGGTGCATGTGCCCCTTTTGATCACTACATTTGTGTTTTTGGGGTAAATACCTAGTAATGCAATTGCTGGGTCATAGAGTAGCTCTATTTGTAACTTCTTGAGGAACATTCATGCTGTTTCCCAGAGTGGCTGTACCAGCTTGCATTCCCACCAATGGTGTAAGACTGTTCCCTTTTTTCTACATCTCCTGCATCCCCTCCTGTCATTTCCTGTCTTGTTAATTTTAGCCATTCTGACTGGTGTGAGGTGGTATCTCATTATGGTTTTGATTTGTATTTTCCTGATGCTAAGTGATGTGGAATATTTTTTCATGTGTCTGTTGGCCATTCGTATATCTTCCTTGGAGGAATAAAAGGCATTCAAATTGACAATGAAGAAGTCAAACTCTCACTCTTCACAGATAACATGACACTTTATGTGGAAAACCCAAAAAACTCCACCCTAAAATTGCTAGAACTCATACAAGAATCAGCAATGTGGCAGAACATACAGTCAATGCACAGAAATAAGTTGCATTTCTATACACTAACAATGAGACAGAAGAAGGAGAAATTAAGGAATTGATCCCAATTTCAATTGCACCCAAAACCATAAGATTCCTAGGAATAAACCTAACCAAAGAAGTAAAGGATCTGTACTCCAAGAACTATAGAACACTTACGAAAGAAATTGAGAAAGATACAAAGAAATGGAAAAACATTCTATCCTCATGGATTAGAAGAATAAATATTAAAATGTCTATGCTTCCCAGAGCAATCTACACATTCAGTCCTATCAAATCCCTATCAAAATATCATCAACATTTTTCACAGAGCTGGAACAAATCCTAAAATTTGGAATCAGAAAAGACCCAGGATAGCTAAAGGAATTTTGAAAAAGAAAACCAAAGCTGGTGGCATCACAAAGCCAGACAAAGCTCTAATTATCAAGACAGTATAGTACTGGAACAAACACAGACACATAGATCAGTGGAGCAGAATAGAGAACCCAGAAATGGACTTTCAACTCTATGGTCAACTAATCTTCAACAAAGCAGGAAAGAATATCCAATGGAAAAAGGACAGTCTCTTCAATAAATGGTACTGGGAAAATTGAACAGCCACAGGTAGAATAATGAAACTGGACCATTTTCTTACACTATACACAAAGATAAAATGGGTGAAAGACCAAATGTGAGACAGGAATCCATCAAAAGCCTTGAGGAGAATACAGGCAGCAAACTCTTCGACCTTGGCCATAGCAATTTCTTGCTAGATACATGTTCAAAGGCAAGGAAAACAAAAGCAAAAATGAACCTTGAGACCTCATCAAGATAAAAAGCTTTTGCACAGCAAAGAAAACAATTAACAAAACTAAAAGACAATCAATGGAATGGGAGAAGATATTTACAAATGATATATCAGGTAAAAGGCTAGTATCCAAGGTCTGTAAAGAACTTATCAAACTCAACACCCAAAAAACAAATAATTTTGTTAGAATACATGAACAGAAATTTCTCCAAAGAGGACCTATCAATTTTGACTCCATTCCTGTAGTCAAAGCTGCTGTCCTGTGTTGTCCGGGGGTGGGGGGGAGGCGTGTGGCCGGGTGTTGCAAAGAGCTCCTAACAGTTGCCTAGCTTTCCACACTTGTACAGATCTCGTACTCTCATCCGTTTTCTTACCTACCCTGATATTTTTAAAACGTAAATCAGATCATGTCACTGCCTGCTTCAAACTTTTCAGTGACATATCATTGCACTTAAAAGGAAAGCATACTGCTTTCTCTGGCTTCCAAAGCTTGGTATGCTCTGTCTTATGACTGCAGGTCTACTCTCAACCTGGGTCATTCTCCTTCTCATCCACTCTGGCTACACCATTTCTTAGCTCTACCAATGCAGACCTGTCCCAAGGCCTTAGCACAGGAAAGCCCTCCCTCTCACTACCACTCCTAACCTGTCTAATGGTTATTCATCCATTAGATCTCAGTTTAAGTATCACTTATACTGGAATGTGGTATCATTTTGTACGTGTGTGTGTAATTTTGAAAATGGTATTTTTCAATTCTTAAATAATAATTTTTGAATTAGAAAATATAGGTAAGCAAAAAAAAAGTCATCATAATTCCTTCACTTAAAAATAAACATAGTTGGGGCTTCTGGGTGGCTCAGTGGGTTAAAACCTCTGCTTTCGGCTCAGGTCGTGATCTCAGGGTCCTGGGATCAAGCCCCGCATCGGGCTCTCTGTCCAGCGGGGAGCCTGCTTCCCCCTCTCTCTCTGCCTGCCTCTCTGCCTACTTGTGATCTCTCTCTCTCTCTGTCAAATAAATAAATAAAATCTTTAAAAAAAATAAACATAGTTAACATTTTCTTATGTATTTTTCTGGACCTTTTCTCTGTCTGCATAGCATAGGTATCAGTTGTTTACATGGCCCCAAGTCCTATAATTGGGGGAAATCATTTTATCCTATAAATTTAAGATGTAATTCACCCCAGGACTGCCCCTTTATATTGGAAAACTTAGTATCTTTGTCGGCTTCTCTAGGGATTCTTGGGTTGGGCAAACAGCTCTCTTGGTCACATCTTGCTTCAATTTCCTGCTTCCACTGCTGTCTCCATCTCCCCTGTGTCTAGTTTCTTGTATAAACTCAAATGTGGGACACAGGCCCTTATCCTTGATTCTCTGTTCCTCCTTTCCAGGGTGGTGTGGGGATGGTCTGGAAAATGCTACAGAAAAGCTCATGCTTAACACATCTCCATTTTTGGAAAGCCTGCAGCTACCTCATCCTGAAGGGAGCTTGCTATCTGCTTTGCTGGGCTGGGGCAGTCGCTCTCTTTCAACCAATGCCTCTCCTCAGTCAGTCCTCCAACTGTGCCCACACCTGTGAGTTTCCTAGAGGGAGCAAGTTAATTTTCTGTCTGTTTTTTTTTTTTTTATATCATTTATTTATTGATTTGACAGAGAGAAAGAGAGAGAGAGAGCGATCACAAGTAGGCAGAGAGGCAGTGAAAGAGAGCAGGGGAAGCAGGCTCCCTGCTGAGCAGAGAGCCCAATGTGGGGCTCGATCCCTGGACCCTGAGAACATGAACTGAGCTGAGGGCAGAGGCTTAAACCACTGAGCCACCCAGGTGCCACAATTTTCTGTTTGTTTTAATGGTTCTTTTATACTTTTCTGGAGGGTTTCAGTTTCCAAATTCAAGCCTACTAAGATATCTTTCCTAAACAACTGGTATTTTAGGCTGGAGAAGAATCATGCCATGCATCTGGTGGGAAAAAACAGCTCTGACCAGTTATTTTAAATAGCAGGTTTTTTTTTTTAATCTTCTTGGCACATAGAAATGCTCCCCCTGCAATGGTACCACACAATATATATTAGTTAGAAATCTGCATGCTTCACTTAACAGTGAACGATGAGGATTTTCTGTGTCAAAATAAGTACATGGTGTAGACAGTAAAGCAGAACACTTAGTAAACTATGGTGGACAGGATGCCCTGAAAGTTTATTAGAAATGCAGATTCTCAAGTTCCCTGTGGAACCAAATGCATTCATATTGGTATTTTGATCCTTAGGACATTAATGTGCAAACAAAAGTTTGAGGCACATTAGAGTCCAACATTTATATGGCTTTCATAAGAGCAAAATAGCAATTCTTATTTTTTCTTCATTGGAAAACCTATAAAAGACTATTATGGACATTTGTATGGCTATTTAATTTGTGCTTTGATACAGCTAGCTTTACTTATCAAATGTGACATCGATGCCAAAATGCAAAGTGCTTTCCTATACTGTGATGTCTCCAAGAGCTGGCCTTTCCCTCTGCTAACGTGAAATATAGACTCCATGATTTTCACAGTACATTGTTATAGAAAACTAAAATAAAATTTACTGGCTTTTAAATTAATATAAAATTTTCTCTTACCTTGTCTTCTAAATTAGTTTTTTTTTTTTTAGAATATATTTTTTAAAGATTTTATTTATTTGAGAGGGAGAGAGAGAGCAAGAGAGCATGAGAAGGGGTAGGGTCAGAGGGAGAAACAGACTCCTTGCTGAGCAGGGAGCCTGAGGTGGGACTTGATCCTAGGACTCCAGGATCATGACCTGAGCTGAAGGCAGTTGTTTAACCAACTGAGCCACCCAGGTGCTCCTAAATTAGATAGTCTTACAAGCAATTTGTGGATATAGATATAGATGATATAGATATAGATAAGACTAAAATACCTTTTGTTTTTGATTCATTGAGCACACAGTTCCTTAAGTAGGAGCTCTTTGAAGATCCATTACTAGTATAGAGTGTACTTATTGGGTCAGGTCAGTGGAATTGAAAGCTGTGATACGGTTTAATTTAGAAACTCAAGTGAATAAAAGAAAAATAAAATTCCACTCTTGGCTCTCATGTTGCAAAGTTTATAATGAAGTGAACTGCTTTTCCCTCAAAAAAAAAAAATT
>JAPYYJ010004134.1:0-10746 GCA_028533885.1 Nasua narica
AAACATATCCTAGAGGAGAACATAGGCAGTAACCTCTTCGACATCAGCCACAGCAACTACTTTCAGGACTTGTCTCCAAAGGCAAAGGAAACAAAAGCGAAAATGAACTTTTGGGACTTCATCAAGATAAAAAGCTTCTGCACAGCAAAGGAAACAGTCCACAAAACAAACAGGCAACCTACAGAATGGGAGAAGATATTCACAAATGACACTACAGACCAAGGTCTGATATCTAAGATCTATAAAGAACTCCTCCAACTCAACACTCACAAAACAGATAATCACATCAAAAAAATGGGCAGAAGACATGGACACTTCTTCAGAGAAGACATACAAATGGCTAACAGACACATGAAAAAATGTTCATCATCATTAGCCATCAGGGAGACTCAAAGCAAAACCACACTGAGATACCACCTTACACCAGTTAGAATGGCCAAAATCAACAAGACAGTAAACAACAAATGCTGGAGAGGATGTGAAGAAAGGGGAACCCTCTCCCATTGTTGGTGGGGAATGCAAGTTGGTGCAGCCACTTTGGAAAACAGTATGGAGATTCCTCAGGAAATTAAAAATAGAGCTACCCTATGACCCTGCAATTGCACTACTCGGTGTTTACCCCAAGGAAGCAGATGCAGTACAAAGAAGGGCCACATGTACCCCTATGTTCATAGCAGCAATGGCCACAATAGCCAAACTGTGGAAAGAGCCAAGATGCCCTTCAACAGATGAATCGATAAAGAAGATATAGTCCATATGTACAATGGAATATTATGCCTCCATCAGAAAGGATGAATATCTAACTTTTGTATCAACATGGATGGGACTGGAGGAGATTCTGCTGAGTGAAATAAGTCCAGCAGAGAGAGTCAGTTATCATACAGTTTCACTTACGTATGATGCATAAGGAAAAATATGGAGGACATTGTTAGAAGGAAAGGAAGGGTGAATTGGGGGAAATTGGAGGGGGTAATGAACCATGAGAGACTGTGGACTCTGAAGAACAAACTGAGGGTTTTGGAGGGGAGGGTGGTGGGGGTTGGGGGGATCCTAGTGGTGGGTATTGAGGAGGGCAAGTATTTTTCCCCCCAAATACTTTTATTTTTTCAGTGTTACAAGATTTTTCCCCAAATACTTTTATTTTTTCAGTGTTCCAAGATTAATTGTTCATGCACCACACCCAGTGCTCCATGCAATACGTGCCCTCCTCAATACCCACCACTAGGCTTGCCCAAGCCCCCAGCCCCACCCCTCCAAAACCCTCAGTTTGTTGCTCAGAGTCCACAGCCTCTCATGGTTCATCTCCCCCTCTGATTTCCCCCAATTCACCCTTCTTTTCCTTCTCACAATATCTCAGGAAGGCAAGTAGTATATGGAGCACTGGGCGTGGTATATGAACAATGACTCTTGGAACACTGAAAAAATAAAATAAAAGTAATTGAAAATATAAAATAAAATTTAAAAAAGCTGCGTTCTTTTTTTTCTCCCCAAATATGTTTATTTTAATTTTTCAGTGTTACAAGATTGATTGTTCATGCACCACATCCAGTGCTCCATGCAATACGTGCCCTTCTCAATACACTTAACTGATGTATATGCTACATTGAAAATTAGCAGCATGTTTTGTTGTTTTCATGCAATAGGTAAACAACAACAACAACAACAAGGAATTGAATCACTATTTGAAGTATATCATTAGATTATTCCAAGTCACATAAACACAAAACAAATAAATATTTTAAATTCTGGAGTGTGAATTCTTTCTTCTGCTACAGAGCAGGCAACTGGATAATTCTGGAGACCCCTACAGTATTTATCCTCTTTCTGAGACTGCAGCTCATGTCAACTGTTAATTTGTACTAAATTTATGTGCTGAACAGGACCTGTACCAGGAAGGAGCCTACCCATTCCACACAGAGCAAGCAGCAGCTGCTAACACTGTCAGGTTGCAGTTTTTAAGCAATTAAAAATGGTCTCCTTGGAAATTTCTGTTGCCAAGCAAGGTCTTATTTTACCGAGGTCACTTGGGGGCTCATTAGAAAGTTTACAGATAATTATGTTATTAAAATGTTATGGATATTTTCATGAAGCAAGCACATAATTGTTTAAACACCTCAAAACAATTATCTCTGAAGAGTGAGACGCCTCATCAGTGCTTATCAACAACTCCAGGGTTGTCTCCAGAGAATCCCAGTTTGGGGGTTGGTGTTTCTGCATCAGTTTTCCTCATGTTTTTTTTTTTTTCCTCATGGTTTTAACAATTTCACAATTTAACTCCTAGAAGAGGCCTCTGGGGAATGCCACTTAACCAGCAATATTGGCATGAACTTTCCTCAAAGTTTAAGGTCTCCTCAGGGAAAGAGAAATAGGTAACTGCAAACAACCACTTCCCTCTGCTGGAAAGTAGAAGGCATCATTATTGGAAAGGAAGACACTGTAAGAAACTTCAAGTGTTTACTTTTCTGTAAGAGCCTCTACACCCAGAATGAATGAGAGACAGACCCCTGTTAATATCAGCTCTGAATATCCATGGAAACATGAGTTATTCTGATAAAGTAGACCCTTGTGACAATGACCTTCCATATTCAAGGTTCTAGTTAAACTACCAATATACTGGCTTTTATTAACACACTTGGGTAAGTTTTTATTTACATACACAAAAATGATATGACCAATAGTGAAAAACATTTGACAAAATTCAGCATCTGTTCTTGATTAAAACTCTTCAATATATAGGGATAGAAGAAACATCCCTCAACTTCATTAAATCTATCTATGAAAAGCCCACAGCAAATATCATTCTCAATTAAATTAAATTAAAGAAAACCATAATGCTCTTAACTAAGATTGTACCGATATTTAACTTCTTACAGAAGTCTGCTGACTACAAGTATGGTGGTGCTTCCAGCACCCCACAGCTATTTGGTTTTTTTTTTATTGAATTTTATTTTTTCAGCATTCCGAAATTCATTGTTTATGCACCACAGGCAGGACTCCATGCAATGGCTATTACAGCCAATTTTTCCAGTGCTGAAAGACTTGAAATTGGAGGAAAACTGCATCTGAAAGAAATAAGCATTGAATATTTTGTTTCGCTTAATGTTAAACAAATTTTAAAATAGAGGATCAGGTTCCCAATCTGATGGCATAAACACCTCACTCCATATCTCCCACTAAATACAGCCACAAAAATAAATAATAAATAAATAAATAAATAAATAAATAAATAAATAAATAAATAAATAATACAGCCACAAAACCTAAGCAGAATACAAGAAGCAGCTACTTGAGGAGGAGGGGGGCAAGATGGCAGAGAAGTAAGAGATCCTGCAGCAACCGGTCCCCAAAAGTGAGCTGTAAATCTACCAGAACACACTGAACACCCATGAAATCACCCTGAGGAGAAAGATTTCTAACCCCGGGATCTCTCCGAGAGCAGAAGACAGCAGTGGAGAGGTACAAGCAAAGTGGGAACACTCGAGCTGATATCGGAGGATAAACAAAAGGAGGAGGGAGCCACCAGAAGCTAACCAAGGACAGTAATACCCCAAAGGAAAGTGCCCGGTGGCGGGGGACCAGCAGTAATGTAGAGGCCATTAAAAACACTTAAAAAGGGCAAAAAGTTCAGAGGAGTAACTAGTGGAAGGGGGTGGTCGCGGGCACCGGCGCTTGGACCCACTCTCCCAGGAAGGAGCGCCCCAAAGTGGAACTGGTGGGGGATCCAGTCCGCGATTCCTGAACCTGCAGATTTCCGCTCCCTGCAACAACCTGTGGGCTCTGCATCTTTGGGGTAAATACCCAGGAGTGTAATTGCAGGGTCATAGGGTAGCTTTATTTTTAATTTCATGAGGAATCGTGAAAATTTTTAATTTTCATGAGGAAAAACACCGTTTTTCAAAGTGGTTGCACCAACTTGCATTCCTACGAACAATGGGAGAGGGTTCCCCTTTCTTCACATCCTCTCCAGCATTTGTTGTTTACTGTCTTGTTGATTTTGGCCATTCTAACTGGTGTAAGGTGGTATCTCAGTGTGGTTTTGATTTGAATCTCTCTGATGGCTAATGATGATGAACATTTTTTCATGTGTCTGTTAGCCATTTGTATGTCTTCTCTGAAGAAGTGTCTGTTCATGTCTTCTGCCCATTTTTCGATGTGATTATCTGTTTTGTGAGTGTTGAGTTGGAGGAGTTCTTTGTAGATCTTAGGTATCAGACCTTGGTCTGTAGTGTCATTTGCGAATATCTTCTTCCATTCTGTGGGTTGCCTGTTTGTTTTGTGGACTGTTTCCTTCACTGTGCAGAAGCTTTTTACCTTGACAAAATCCCAAAAGTTCATTTCGCTTTTGTTTCCTTTGCCTTTGGAGACATGTCCTGAAAGAAGTTGCTGTGGCTGATGTCATAGAGGTTACTGCCTATGTTCTTCTCTAGGGTTTTGATAGATTCCTGCCTCACATTGAGGTCTTTTATCCATTTCGAGTTTATTTTTGTGTATGGTGTATGAGAATGGTCAAGTTTCATACTTCTGTATAGAGCTGTCCAATTTTCCCAGCACCGTTTATTGAAGAGTCTGGGTTTTTTTGTTTTTTGGTGGGTTTTTTTTTCTTTTTTTTCCCCATATATTATATTTTTTCACTTTTAGAAGATTGTTAATGCACCCCACGCAGTGCTCCATGCAATATGTGCCGTCCTCAATACCCACCACCAGTCTCACCCAAGCCCACCCCCTCCCCTCCAAAACCCTCAGTTGGTTAAAGAGACTGTCTTTTTTCCACTGGATATTTTTGCCTGTTTTGTCAAAGATGATTTCACCATAGAGTTGCCGGTCCATATCTGGACTCTCTACTCTGTTCCACTGGACTATGTGTCTGTTTTTGTGCCAGTACCATGCTGTCTTAGTGATAACAGCTTTGTAGTAAAGCTTGAAATCGGGCAACATGATGCTCCTAGCTTTGTTTTTCTTATTCAACATTTCCTTAGCAACTCGGGGTCTTTTCTGTTTCCATACAAGTTTTAGGATTGTTTGTTCCAGCCCTTTGAAAAATGCCAGTGGAATTTTTATCAGGATGGCATTGAAAGCATAGATTGCTCTGGGCAGTATAGACATTTTAACAATGTTTATTCTTCTGATCCATGAGCATGGAATGCTTTTCCACCTTGTTGTGTCTTTTTCAGTTTCTTTCATGGGTGTTCTGTAGTTCCTCGAGTACAGATCCTTTACTTCTTTGGTTAAGATTATTCCTAGGTATCTTACAGTTCTTGGTGCTATAGTAAATGGAACGGATTCTCTAATTTACCTTTCCATATTTTCATAGAACTCATATAGCAATTCAGTAATGTGGCAGGATACAGAATCAATGCACAGAAATCAGTTGCTTTCCTATACACTAATAAATTTTTTCAATTTTTTTAAAATAAAGAAAAACTTCCTAAGGTTGGTAAATGCCATAAGATTATATATGTATATAAGATAACAGGAACAAGGGGCAAAGAAGTATGAGACCCTGTTTCAACCAGTCCCCTAAAAGTGAGCTAAATATCTATGAGAACACTCTGAACACCCATGAAATCAGTCAGAGATGTCAGCTTATACACTTGTGGATCTCTATGGGGGCAGAAGACAGCAGTGGAGAGGTAAAGCTGTGTGGAAATGCTCAGGCTGGTATCAGAGGATAAACAGAAGGGGGAGGGAGCCGCCAAAAGCAACCCATTGGAAAGTGACACCCCAATACGAAAGTGCCCTGTGATTGGGGACCAGCATTAACTTGGTGTCTGGTTAAAAGCACTCAAAAAGAGCAAAAGATCTTTTGGTGGATTTGGGTGGTCATGGGCACAGGCCTAAGCCCATGTTCCCAGGACAGGCACCATCAGTGGCCACCCACGTCAGAGAGTCCAGCGGGGCCTCCAGCCTGTGGTTCCTGACTGCATGGCTTTCAGCTGCTTGCACCACCGCTTGGGCTGAGTGCACTCCCACCCGCACCTGAGAGAGCTTGGCGTGGGTGCCAGTGGGCGGTCTCTAGGACCATGGCTTTCTGTGTCCCACCACTGGGTCTGAGTGCTCCCAGCCTGCACCTAAGAG
Organism: Nasua narica; assembly: GCA_028533885.1. Taxonomy (NCBI): domain Eukaryota; kingdom Metazoa; phylum Chordata; class Mammalia; order Carnivora; family Procyonidae; genus Nasua; species Nasua narica. The sequence continues at coordinate 6,076 of JAPYYJ010004134.1, forward strand.
AGCCCAGCACGATCTCAGGTCAGCATAGCTCCACCAGCAGACTTCCAGGACCTGCATGACCAGGGGGTCTGAGCACACCTGGCATGGGCCTGGACTCCAGACAGCATTCCAAGCAATGGCAGCCCCCAGAAGCGGGCTCCCTGGACCAATATTGCTCATGGTTTTAGTGTCACGGGGTGCAAAGACAAGTGGGGGACCTCAGGTGATCACTGGGATGGTGACTAGGGATGTGCACCACCTGTGGGAGGCTGCAGTGTGCAGCAGAGTTTGCAGAGGGGGAGTCTATGTGTTCTGGACCACCTAGAGGGGAATAGTCTGAGGCTTCTCTCTGAGGCAGAGGTTTGGGTGCAGACAGATTCTTTCTTTGCTCTGACCTTCCAAAAAGCCACCAAAGAACAAAAACCTCCAGAGAGCAAAAGCCTGAAAAACCAGTTTCCACAGAGCCCAGCCCCTTGATAGATGGCAGGATGACTCAACCCAAGCAAGACTGACTGGAAATCAACGTGGCAGGCCCCTCCCCCAGACGACAAGCCAAAAGCAAGAGGACAGTAACCACATGGTCCCCATAAAACTGTAAAACCCCAACATCAGGGGAATACAAAGTATTAAGCTCCTGGTATTGCCCTAAAACCTGTACATTTCATAGATACAAGTTTTCTTTTTTAATTCATTCTCATGATTCTTATTCTTTTAATTTTTTTAATTTAATTTTTTTAGTGTTCCAAAACTCATTGTTCATGCACCACACCCAGTGCTCCATGCAATGCATGCCCTCCTCAATAGGGAGTGACCTAATTTTTCACCAAGTCAGTGACCTAATTTTTCTTCAGCAAAGGCTTTATTTTTGTATTCTATTTTTTATTATGTTCAGTTAATCAACATATAATACATCATTAGCTTTTGATGTGGTGCTCAATGATTCATCAGTTGTGTATAACACCCAGTACTCATTACAACACATGCCCTACTTAATTCTCATCACCCAACTACCCCATCCCCTGACTCCCCTCCCTTTTGCAACCATCAGTTTCTTTCCTGGAGTCCAGAGTCTTTCATGGCTTGCCTCCCTCTCTGATTTCTTCCTATTCAGTTTTCACTCCCTTCCCCTATAGTCCTCTGTGCTACAGCTTATGTTCCACATATGAGTGAAATCATATGCTAATTGTCTTTCTTTGTTTCACTTACTTCACTTAACATAATCTCCAGTCCCATCCATGCTGATGAAAAAGTAGGGTATTCACCCGTTCTGATTGCTGAGTAATATTCCATTGTGTATATGGACCACATCTTCTTTAACCATTCATCTGTTGAAGGGTATCTCAGCTCCTTCTACAGTTTGGCTATTGTGTACATTACTGCTATGAACATTGGGGTACAGGTGCCTCTTCTTTGTATTACCTCTGTATCTTTGGAGTAAATACCTAGTAGTTTGATCTCTGGGTTGTAAGGTAGCTCTATTTTTAACATCTGAGGAATCTCCACACTGTTTTCCAAAGTGGCTGCACCAACTTGCATTCCCACCAACAGTGGAAAAGGGTTTCCCTTTCTCCACATCCTCACCAACATTTTTTGTTTACTATCTTGTTAATTTTGGCCAGTCTAACTGGTATAAGGTGGTATCTCACTGTGGTTTTGATTTGAATTTCCCTGATGGCTAATGATGATAAACATTTTTTCATGTGTTTGTTAGCCATTTGTATGTCTTCTTTGGAGAAGTGTCTGCTCATATCTTCTGCCCATTTTTTGACTTGATTATCTGTCTTTTGGATGTTGAGTTTGAGAAGTTCTTTATAGATGTTGGATACCAGCCCTTTGTCTGCAGTATCATTTGCAAATATCTTCTCCCATTCTGTGGGTTGACTCTTAGTTTTTTTGACTGTTTCCTTGGCTGTGCAGAAGCTTTTTATCTTGATGAAGTCCCAAAAGTTCATTTTTGCTTTTTCCTCCTTGTCTTTGGAAAGGTGTCTTGAAAGAAACTGCTGTGGCCAAGGTGGAAGAGGTCGCTGCCTGTGTTCCCCTCAAAGATTTTGATGGATCCCTGTCTCACATTGAGGTCTTCCATTCATTTTGAGTTTATCTTTGTTTTAGATAAAGATTTCTTAAATTCTAAGTAACCTAAAAATAGTAACTTGTCGTGTGGGCTTATTTCTAGAAACATTCGTTCAGGATATTCCATTTTTTTGGACACAGAAGGGAATATAAGCTGGGATTGAGAAACTATGACTGTCTTCTTCCCAACATGAAAATAAATTGTCATCGACCCATGCAACTGGCGAATAAACTAAACTATAATTGCCAGCAGAATAAGAGACAAAACATCATTTCATCATTATTCACATAGCTCTGTCAAAAGCAGTGTAAAGTGAACTCAGTGTATTGATTATGATGCTTTATTAAGAAGAACCTAATAAAGAAAGAAAAGCCAAAAACATAATGTAGGTAACAAGAAGAGGAATATAATAAACATAAATGAGGAGCATTAGGAAAAAGACTTTCACATTCTTCAACATAAGTGTTAATTCACAAAGGAAGAAACATACTAGAAGGTGATGACCATCGAGCACAATTGCATGAAAGGGTGGCCCCATATTTTGAATGAAGAATTCAGGAATGGACAGTATCACTAAGAAGAAAATATCTAAAAATAGTAACAACCATGTCTCCTTCACAGGACTAACTAAAGCTCAAGAATGTGTACAGTTAGAATTGAGTGTGTCGACTGTTCACCATCTATCCCAAAACTGCAATCAACTTATAAGTTGAGTGTCATTGCCAACAGCTGGCTAGTGAAAAGTTAATTTCTGATATAAGAATATTGGTTACAGATGAGTGAAAGTTACATATCAAAACAGGGAATCAGTGGCTGCCACCTTCTCCCCATGGCCTTCACAGCCCTTTTGATGTCCTTATTTCTCAGTGTGTAAATTACAGGGTTTAGCATAGGGGTAACCACGTTGTACAATACGGAGATTAGTCTGTCTTTCTCCAGTGAGTACGATGAAATGGGCCGCCCATAGGTGAAGATAGCACTGCCGTAGTAGAGAAAGACAATGACCAGGTGCGAGGCACAGGTTGAAAAGGCTTTTTGCCTCCCCTCTGAGGACCGGATCCTCAAGATGGTAGAGATAATAGAGAGGTAGGAAAGGACAATGCCCAGGAAAGGAGCCCACCCAAGGATGACCCCAACGGAGAGCAATGCCAACTCATTGACAAAAGTGTCCCCACAAGACAACAACAACAAAGGGGGGATGTCACAGAAGAAATAGTGAATCTGGTTGTTGCCACAGAAGGACAGGCGGAAGGTCAGTACTGTGTGCACCACTGAGTTGAGGAAACCCCCAGTCCAGCACAAAGTGGCTAACCGGCCATACAGAGCCCTGTTCATAATCACTGAGTACCTCAGGGGTTTGCAGATTGCAATGTAACGGTCATATGCCATGGCTGCCAGGAGGAGACACTCTGATCCTACAAAGAAAATGAACGCAAAGAGCTGAGCCACACATCTGCCATAGGAAATGCTCTTCTTCTCTGATAGGAGATGCACCATCATCTGGGGAACGTTGGTAGTGGTGTAGCAGATGTCAAGAAAGGCCAAATTCCTCAGAAAATGATACATGGGAGTGTGTAGATGTGGATCAGCCACAGTAACCAAGATAATGAAGATATTTCCTCCCAGAGTACAGATATAGGTCATAAAGAATACTGTGAAGAGTAGAACATGCAAATCATTTAGGTTGGAGAATCCCAAGATGATGAATTCAGACAGAGTTGTTTGATTCTTTCCTTCCATGACATTGCCTGCTTTCCTTTTAGGGATTGGGCAAAGAGAAACCCATATGAGATTACAATAATCCTATGCTTCAGGAGCAATGGTCTGCAAAACAAGTGAACAAGTGTTACAGAGGACAGTAATTACCATCCACATCAGATCCCAACCCAGAAGTGCAGCATCCTTCATAGCTCCTACCTACCACTGAACACAGAGATAGTGTATCCAATATTTCACTTGTAAATAAAATCTCAAAAATATACAATACAGACAGTATTTAATTGGGAAAAATTCACAAGAGGGCACCCTACATCCTACGAGTTTGGTGTTAATAATGGCTGGGTCAGATTCTCTTACACCATACATGAAGATAAACTCAAAATGGATAAAAGACCTCAACGTGAGGCAGGAATCTATCAAAACCCAAGAGAAGAACATAGGCAGTAACCTCCTCGACATCAGCCACAGCAACTTCTTTCAGGACATGTCTCCAAAGGCAAAGGAAACAAAAGTGAAAATGAACTTTTGGGACTTCATCAAGATAAAAAGCTTCTGCACAGCAAAGGAAACAGTCCACAAAACAAACAGGCAACCCACAGAATGGAAGAAGATATTCACAAATGACACTACAGACAAAGGTCTGATATCTAAGATCTATAAAAAACTCCTCCAACTCAACACTCACAAAACAGATAATCACATCAAAAAGATGGGCAGAAGACATGAACAGACACTTCTCCAAAGAAGACATACAAATGACTAACAGACACATGAAAAAATGTTCATCATCTTTAGCCATCAGAGAGATTCAAATCCAAACCACACTGACATAACACCTTACAGCAGTTAGAATGGCCAAAATCAATAAGACAGTAAACAACAAATGCTGGAGAGGATGTGGA
>JAPYYJ010004135.1:0-10745 GCA_028533885.1 Nasua narica
CAGCTTGTGCTCTCTCTCTCTCTCTGACAAATAAATAAATAAAATCTTAAAAAAAAAAACCTTCTTAAAATCCTACTGTTCTCATTTCTTTTTTTTTTTAAGATTTTTATTTATGTATTTGACAGAGAGAGAGAGAGAGATCACAAGTACGCAGAGAGGCAGGCAGAGAGAGGAGGAAGCAGGCTCCCTGCCGAGCAGAGAGCCCGTTGCGGGGCTTGATCCCAGGACCCTGAGATCATGACCTGAGCTGAAGGCAGAGGCTTTAACCCACTGAGCCACCCAGGTGACCCCATTTCTCTTTCCCTTCTCCTGTCTGTTGAGGAGAATTCTGTCTTTACCTATTAGGTTCCCTGATTACTGATCATCATATAGTATTGGGCACCCAGGGTGTTTCTCACTCCGCCCTAAAGCTTCTCTCTCCTGTCGCTCCAAACTTCTTCCATCTCCTCTCCAATCCATACCATCCTGGCTCTTCTCTTTTCACTTGCTCCTAGGCTCATTTATTTATTTGAGAGAGTGTGAGAGCATTAGTGGGGAGAGGGGCAGAGGGAGAAGGGGAAGTAGACTCCAGCTGAGCAGGGAGCCGGATGCGGGGATGCAGGGCTCGATCCCACGACCCTGAGATCATGATCTGAGCCAAAATCAACAGTTGGCTGCTTAACAGACTGAGCCACCAAGGCGCCCCTCGCCTCAAGGTTATTTTCATACGGAGACACAAAAGGCCCCAGAAAAATAAAGGATTTGCTAGACAGCTGTCAGGACATGGCCACAGGGACCTCAGAGCTGCAAAAAGTCAGGGCGAACTCAGACCAGGTGCACTGGCCCATTTTGGCTTGATTTGATTTACTTCTTCAGCAAAGTTTATGGCTGGGGGTACTACAGAGGGGACGGTCAGACGGTGGAGGACTATAGCACAGCCCTTGAAACTGGCAAGCACGCAGTTTAAGTTTGTTGAGTGATAGTCATAAAACCCAGTGGAGCAGAGAAATGAGCGTGGCCAGGGGCGACTGGGGTACAAGGTGGAGCAGGGCAGGACGACTATGTTCCATTTGTTCCCCTTCCAAATGAAGCCATGTAAACCTTCTGGGATGAAGTGGAAAGACACAAGGCACAGGCAATTGGCTAGTTCAATTCAGCAAACATTTACCTGGTACAGGCTCTGAGTAAGGCGCTGTGGGCTCTGCCAGGAGAAGTCAGCTGCCTTTAGGGTGCTTCAGGTCTTAAAAAATAATACCGTACAAAGCGTTACTTTTGTGAAGGTGGCAATGGAGACACAAAGAGGCCCAGCACTGGAGAGAGAATTTCAATGACTCAAGTCAGCGAAGGCTTTGGGGCAGAGAGCGCTGGAGGTGAATTTTCAGGATGGGCGTGTACTTGAAGGTTGGCTTTATTGGTAGGAAGGAATCTTCAAAGGGTAGGAACTTCTTGGGCAAAAGTGCAGAGGTGGGAGTGTCCCAGATGCATAGATTTAGACCATTTAGGAGATGGTCGATCTGTGTGGCTGCAGGAATAGCTTGGCCTGTGGGGAAATAGCCTGGAAACAAATGTCTGAGTTGATTTATGAGGGACTTTGAATGTCAGGCAGAGAGATACCGAGATCTCCCTGTAGAGAGAGATATCTATTTGCAAAGATAAACTGCAGCTTTTTGTGTGGAGAAAGGTAACATGATTCTATCGCTTTTCTAAGTAACTGCTAGAACAGTTGAAACATACAAGATCAGGTACCAAAATATCTTCCTGTTCAGCTGAGAACAGACATTTTAATTACATAATTAAATTCATTAATAGGGGAAAGGGGCTCTTACTTCCCAGGGCCAGCCATGACCCTCTTCCGATTTTATAAACAGATTGAAAAACAAGACACAAAAAACCCAAGTCTCCAGATTTCCAGCTCTGGGAAAACTGAAGTAAATACTGACACAGGCTTGCTTTGTTTTCCCAAGAGAGCTCTCCCAAGCGATTTCTCTAATTATCTAGAAAAAAAAATTTTTTTAAACTTGTTTTTCCCTTTAGAGTACAGCTGAGCAGAAGGGAAAACTGGAGTATTGCCTTAGGTTCTCCAGCTTTGAGTTGGTTGCAGCATTAGTCTCTGAGGGGCTCTCTCCGAGGTCTCTGAGCTAGGTGTCTCTAGACGTTTGCTCACAGCAACAAGAGGGGAGCTTAGAAGAAGTAGGAGAAACTCGCGTTCTACAAAAGGGCTGATTTTGAAAAGAAAAAAAAGCGGCTTGGGCGCGGCTCTTTTTAGGATATATGTAGGAAAAGTAATCGAGGTGGAAGCCGTTGCCCTCGCCTCTAGTCAGGACCTCTGCACCCGAAAGCATCAGAGTAACACACCCACGGATGGACAGTGGGTCCCTACTCTCCCGCCGGCAACACTCGACCTTTAATTCCGCCAGGCTCCCAGAGGGACTGTTTTAGCTACAGTCCAGCGCACCCCACAGCCAATAAGAAGCCAGGAATCTCCAGCCGTCTCGGATTTCCACCAATCGGCGTCCAGAACTTTAGCCTGCTAGCGGCGTCTCGGTTGTCGGAGAAGGGAGGCAAGCCCCCTTAGAGTTGCCAGCAACGGACATGGCCGCGGCCCCTGGAGGAGGGGACGCGAAGTGAGGAGGGGGCAGGGAGGGAAGAGGACGCGGGAGAGGAAGACAGCCCCCCGGGCCCCGGTAAGTACGAGAAGGCCCGTGGCCGGAAGCAAGGGGAGCAGGGAAGCAAAGGGGGCGTGGGGCTCGGCCTTCCACGCCCTCCGGATTCTTGGCCAAGGAGAGAGGAGTCTGGGGTCTGCACCCAAGAAATGGCCCCGGGGGATCTCTTCGAAGGGGGAGTCAAGGGACGGGCTCTTGCCTCCAGCTCCAGGCCGTTTCCTTTCCCCAGGTGCTCACACTTGCCCTCAGTCCTGGCTTGGCCCCTTGGGGGGTCCCACGACAGATCAAAGCCTCCTGCCAGCAATGAATCCCTGTACCAAGGTTGTGGTGTCTGGGCCCTGGCTCAGGGGGCTTCCAACGCCAACGCCCAGCATACTTACGGGCCTTTGGGGTCCCGCACCCCCTGCCCCAGTTCAGACCGTTGTGCCCCGTGCGCGCGCTCTCAGCTGCTGCCCGGGCCCTCGTGCTGACCGTGTCCAGGCGGATGGAGCCGAAGGGCCTTAACCCTGAGCGGCGACCGTGCAGTCGGAGCGTGCCCTGCCCTTTTTTTTTCTTCCGTCTTTCCAGAAACGTTTCAAGACTCCTTAGAAGCAACTGTAGGAACATACTTGCCTTCCGGCAAACCGCCTGATGCGCTGTGCCCTCCTTCCCCTGCCGCACACCCCTAAAGTCCAGTCTCGTAGTCCCTCGCGTGCCACGGTGTGAGCCCCTGCCGGGTGCCTGGTGCCAGATGCCAGGGAAACGCTGCCCTTCTTTCATTGGTGTGGAACCGCAGGCTGCCCTTTGGCGTGTTCGTTGATTTGGTCACGTGCTGCTACATCCCACCCTCTCTTCCGATTTTTTGTGTGGCTCTAAGGGAAAAAAGGAGGGAGCTTTGTACTGAATCTAGTTTTCCTGCAAGCCTGTGATTTTGGCATCGGAGGAGATGAGAGTTTTTCTCGTGCTTTGTCCAACACGCTCCAACAATGGCATACTTCAGTCATTCCCCACGTCCTCTCGGACAGTGGGAGTGGGGAGGGAGGAGTTTTCTTGTTTTTATTTTACAAAGGCGGAGAATAACTTCTAGGAGAGGCAGAGGGGCAGGGCCAGGGTCACCTGGAGCCAGGACTGGAACGCTGAAGTCCAGATTCTTACGTTCTTTGTCCCCTAGATCAGTTGTTTTCTAGGTATGATTGAGAAGTCAAGTTCCTTAACTTCTCTGACCTTCTTGCAGAGTGACTGCTTGCATTAGAGATAGTATGTGGAGGCTCACTAATGAGGAGGTTATCTCTGGATCTATGGATCTATCTATGGGGGAGGGCTAGCACTTACTCGGTTTTTGCATTTGTTATTTATAAGTAACCAGCACATAGTTCCCTGGCTGGTTTCTTGTATTAATATTTATTGTGGTCTTTCTATATATTTTGGGGTGAAATGATTTCAATGATTCTCATTTGAGAGGGCAGAAAGGCAGGGAGTCAGAGCAAGACTGCCTCTTCCTCCATTTTGGGAGGGAACAATTGTAATGTTGTTGTCCTGTTATTAATGGAGATGGGTTTTGTATAAGAACAGTGTGGGGGCAGAAAAAGCTTGAGAACCAGGGAAGGAAAAAGAAATACCGTATGGTATGTTTTATGGTGATCTTGGCAGAAGAAGGGCTGATCTTAGTATTCTTTTTTTTTTTTTTTTAAGATTTTATTTATTTATTTGATAGAGAGAGACCCAGCAAGAGAGAGAGCACAAGCAGGGGGAGTGGGAGAGAGAGAAGCAGGCTTCCCACTGGGCAGGGAGCCCAACGCAGGGCTCGATCCCAGGATCCTGAAATCATGACCTGAGCTGAAGGCAGATGCTTTACCAACTGAGCCCCCCAGGCGCCCCGATCTTAGTATTCTAAGAGGTAGTTTACAATTTTTTTTTTTTTAAATGCAATGACACAGGTAAAGTTCATCATCTAGAATCAAATAAAAATGGTCCCTGGAATAAAAAAGTTTGCAAATCACTCTACAGATCGGAACACATCAGAATGTAGCCTATTATTAATCCTGGAACAGGGGCAGCATGTTCAAATAAAATCCACAAATTCTCTGAAGTCTTCTTTTAGCTGCTGTGTTAGCTTTAACTTCCTTGTTCACTGGTTCTTTTTGTTAGAACTTCAAATAGAGGAACTGGTGGATACCACAGAGCAGTTCGTTCACTAGGGAGGTGAAGTACAAACCATCCCCTTGATAATCAGCCGCCAAATAATTGAGAGTTAACTGCCCTTGAACTTCCCCCCACCCCTACCCTGCCCCTTGTTTTTGTGGTGACCCGACATCAGAAGATTAGAACGGGAGAGCCAGGGCTGGGCGGTGAGATGGAAGAAAACAGAAAGCCCTTCACATTTCTATTTTGAGGAGTTGCTAGGGAGTGCCAGCTCCAAGTGTTGAGAATCAGCCTTTTGGAAAGCTTAACTCCTGCCGAACTAATGAGAAGTGAAGGTCACGATCCATTGGTTCTTCCCCACTGCTCTTTCCCTAATGTTGGGCTTGGGAAACAATTTCTATAGGGAAAGGGAGGAGCGCTAATGTAAATACTACCTATGCTGGTGGCTTTCTTAGAACCTTACCTGGTGAGTGGAGGATGAGCTCTGATGAGCAGTCTGAGCTGGAAAGATACAAACAAGCCTCTAAATCCATTGCTGGTGTTCAAGTGAGAAGGTTCTAGGTCATGGTTGGCACTTCTTCACTGATAAATGTTTGTCAATATTTTTTATCTTGTTATTGTGTCAGTGTTGTTTCCCTGAGTGTCTTTCTTTACCTAAAAAGTAGGCTCCTTTAAAAATATTGTATGAACCCTGATTTCCAAGCCTGGATTTGTTTCTAGTAGCACAGGTGAACTAAAGGGTAGGCCAAAGCTGTAGCAGGAATGTTTTTCTTCCAGAACTGACCCGCCAGCCAGAATGTGTGGTTTGGTGATCAGGGGTTTGTGTAATAATAGGCAAAGCTGATTATTACACAAACCGATGGTAGGAAATAGTTTTGGTCACGTGGCACGGCAAGTAGGGTAAGGGCCAGCCTTAGACCCGCCAGATTGCCTGCCACAAGCTGGGCCCATCTCACGCTGATTGCTTTGGGTCTCCCTAGCCCCAGAGACCCAAGTGGTGGGGGAGTCAGGGGTGCCAAGGAAAGGAGACCCTTTCAGGGCTTACAGCGGCCTTGGGGAAACCAGTAATCTCAGTGTAATTTATAAACCCACTTTTCTTAATTTCAGGATCCTTTTGAGAAAGAGATGTGTGATAGCAATATTCCTTACTAGGGAAGTGAACAGAAAAGTGTTGGGAGATACTTGGAAAAGATACACACTGGAGAGGAAATCAAAGATGTGTTTTTTATTTTTTTATTTTTTAGATTTTATTTATTTTTTTGACACAGAGAGAGAGAGATCATAAATAGGCAGAGAGGCAGGCAGAGAGGGGGTGGGGGAAGCAGGCTCCCTGCTGAGCAAAGAGCCCAACTCGGGGCTCGATCCCAGGATCCTGAGACCAGGACCTGAGCTGAAGGCAGGGGCTTTAACCCACTGAGACACCCAGGCGCCCCCAAAGGTGTGTTTAAAAGAGCATCAATATCCTTAAAGGAGAGAATATTGCTCAGTAACATAAGCCAGAGCTAATTGCCAAATCCGAATCCGAAGTTAGTGATTTTTTGTGATTGTAATAAAATACACATAACATAAAATTGACCATTTTCACCAATTCGGTGGCACGAAGTCCATTAAAACTGTTGTGCAACCGTCCCCACCAATCCAGCTCCAGAACTTTTGCCCAAACTGAAACTCGGTCCCCATTAGCACTGCGTCCTCATTCTCCCTCCTGCCCCCAGTCCCCCACCACCACCATCTGGTTGCTGCCGGTATGAGTTTGCTTACTCCAGGAACCTCAAATAAGAGGAATCCTACATCTGTCCTTAGTGTAAGGTCGTTAAGGTTTATCCATGTTGTAGCAAATAGCAGAATATTCTTCCTTTTTAAGGCTGAGTAATATTCCTTTGTATGTGTAGATCACATTTTATTTATCCATTCGTCTATTGAGAGACACTTGGGTTGCTCCCATCTTTTGGCTATTGTCAATAATGTTGCTATGAACGTGAGTGTCCGAATAGTTGTTGGAGTCCCTGTTTTCACTTCATTTGGGCATGTATCCAGAAGTGAGAGGTTGCTAACTTTCTAAAGATCCATTTGATACATTCACATGGTTTGAAAATCAAGAGGTACAAAAATATATATAGTCACATTTCTCCCCTCCCACTCTTGTCCCCAGATACTCAGTTCCAACCTAATGATTTTTTCTTTTGTAGCTTGTGCTTTTAGCATTTAAGAGATCTAAACCAAAGTCACCGAGATTTTCTCCTATCTTTTCTTACAGTTTTACATTTAGGTGTAGGATCCATTTTTAGTTAATTTTTGAATAGAGCTATATCTCCAAGTTCTTCTTTTTAATCTGACAGTTCAATTTTTCCAGTGCAGTCTGTTGAAAAGACTATCTTTTCTCCACCAAACTGCCTTTGCAACCTTCTCAAAAATCAATTGACCATATATATCTGGATCTATTTTTGGATTTTCTATTACGGGGTCAATACCACATTGCCTTAATGACTGTGGCTTTATAAACCTTGAAGTCGGTGGTGAAGGCCTTCCAAACTTTGTTCCCTTGGGGGGTAGTCTATTATAAGTGGAATTGAGCAACTTTTCATGTGTAGAAACTTCTGGATTTCCTGATCTCCTTTTCTCTCTGGGTTAGAAGACATCGTAAAAGGTTATCTCTTATTTGCTACCTGATGTGTTTATTATCTCCATGATTTCCCAACCTCTGCTTGGATCCACCTAGTGCTGGGGAGCTCATTGCCCCTCAGGGCAGCCTGTTCCATTTTTGTTTTTTATACAACTCTAATCATGTAAAAGATACCATTTGGGTTGAGTCCTGGTCTGCCCCCTGGAGTAAGTCATTGAAAAAAATACTGATTAGGACGCCACCAAGGATAGAACCCTGAGGTTTGTTATTAAAAACTTCCCTCCGGCTGAATATCAGTCTATCAGTTAGTACCCTTTGGGCGCAGCATCTCAGCTGAATGCCATCCAACCCATTGTGTTTTCGATGGAAAGCACAGGTAATGAATGTTGTGTTGGAAGGAATTAGAAGGACCGCCAACTCCTCAGCTTGCCCTCAACCTGAACCTTGGGCACCCCCTTAGCTCTTTCTGTTGCTGGTTCTGAACTTGGCAGCAGGAAGCATCCATCCCTTTGTTTCCATGGCTACTATGCTGCCTCTGTCCAGAGATTCGTCATAGCAAACCAAGATTACTATAATTTTCTTCTACTTCTTCTGCCTGTAATTTCTTTCCCTGCCCCCTGATCCATTCTCTACCCTCTTAAAATACTGGGACCCACTCAGGAACCTTTAGGGACTCCCCAGGGTCACTTGTTTTGGCCTTCATATCCCTGTGCATTTTAGTCCCCGATTCCCTGCTTAGAGTCGCTTCATTTCTTCCCTCTGACTTAATTCTGCCCTAATAGAACAGAACCGTCTTTCTTTCTTTCTTTTTTTTTAGTAGGTTCCACGCCCAGCGTGGAACCCAATGGGGGCTTGAACTCACAGCCCTGAGATCAAGATCTGGGTTGAGATCAAAATCAGATGCTTAACCAACTGAAACACCCAGGTGTCCCAGAAAACCATTTTTCACACAGGCTCCATGCTTTTCTTCCTTGGTGCATTTGTTGAGACTTCTAGTTCTTGCTTGGTTGTTCTCCCTCTTCTCACTCTGAAGCTTTCCTAATTGCACTGCGTGCGCCTTGGCGGTGGCTGCTACTTCTTTTTCTTCTTTTTAAATTTTAATTAATTTAAAATTTAACTAACTTAATTAATTTAAATTTAATTTTAATTATTTAAGGGCACCTGGGTGGCTCAGAAGGTTAAGCATTTGCCTTTGGCTCAGGTCACGATCTCTGGGACCTGGGACTGAGCCCTACATCAGGCTCCCTGCTCATCGGTAGTGTGCTTCTCCCTCGCAAGTGTGCTTCTCCCTCTACTTCTCTCCCCTGCTCACATACTCTCTCTCAAATGAATAAATAAAATCTTTTAAACATTTTTATGTATTTATTTAGCATGAGCTGGGTAGGGGGCAGAAGGAGAGGGAGAGAGAATCTCAAGCAGACTCCATGCTGAGCGTGGAGCCTGAAGTGCGGCTCGGCTCGATCCCACAACCCTGAGATCATGGCCTGAGCCGAAATCAAGAGTCAGCTGCTCAACCAACTGCGCCACCCAGGTGTTCTGGGTCTTGACTTCTTCTAGGAGGGGATTCTTGGCCCCCCACCCTACCCCCCCCCCCCGTTTGCAATTCTCATTTAGTATCTCAAAGCCAACTTGAATATTAGTTATATTTTCTCAGAATACTCAAAACCTGGCTGTATTATAAGTCCCTGTTGCGAAGGGACCATATCTTACACTTTTGTGAAAACAGGACCATTCCTTACCCTTAGTAAATACATACAGTTATTACACACAGTAGGCGCTGGATAAATGTCTGTTTCCTTCATCAACCCTTCCCTTTTCTAGCCACCAGACCTTGCAGGCGGTAGGCATTTTAGAGGTTGGTAGAGCTGATTTAGTTGGGCCTTAGATCCCACCTTACTTTTTAGAAATCAATCCAATCAAATGAGGCATTATTTCCACGTGAGAAAATGCACCTACTTAAGTATATAGTTCAAAGAGTTTTGACAAATGTATCCGCCTTGTAACCACCAGGCCCAGTCAAGGTATTGAATGAAAGAGACCCCTGTGCCCTTGGCAGTCTTTCCCTCCCTGTGACCCCAGGTAACCTCTCATCGGCTTATTGTCACTATAGATTAATTTTGCCTGTTCTAAGTTTTATGGAAACGGGATCCTATGCTGTGTGCTCTTTTGAGCTCCTTTCACTCAGCAAATGCTTTCGAGATTCAGCAACATTGTTGTGTGCGTCAATACCTCATTCTGTCTGATTGCTGGGCAGAATTCCATTGTATGGATCTACCACAGTTCATTCAGGTGTGAATGGACGTTTGGATTGTTTCCAGCTTTGGGCTGTTTTGAATAAAGATGCTATGAACATTTGTACACAGTTCTTTTTTTTTTTTAGATTTTATTTATTTATTTGATAGAGAGAGAGATCACAAGTAGGCAGAGGCAGGCTGGGGGGGGGGGTGACGGGGAGGGAAGCAGGCTCCCTGCTGAGCGGAGAGCCTGACCCTGGGCTCCTTTCCAGGACCCTGAGATCACGACCTGAGCCGAAGCCAGAGGTCTTAACCCACTGAACCACCCAGGCGCCCCAAGTATCCGACTCTTGATATCGGCTCAGGTTATGATCTCAGGGTTATGGGATGAATATATTAATATAAATGTTAGCATTTAATTTAATTATTTAAACATTAAATGTTGATATTAATATTGAGTCTTCCAACCCATGAACATGGCATATCTCTCCATTTATTTAGGTCTTGAATTTCCATCAACAGTGTACAGGCCTTACATAATATGTTTTTAAAAATCATTCCTAAGTATTCACTGTATTTCATTATAGCATGTAGGAATTTTTTTTTTTAAGATTTTATTTATTTATTTGACAGAGAGAAGAGATCACAAGCAGGCAGAGAGGCAGGCAGACAGAGAGGGGGAAGCAGGCTCCCCGCTGAGCAGAGAGCCCGATGTGGGGCTCGATCCCAGGACCTGAGATCATGACCTGAGCCGAAGGCAGAGGCTTTAACCCACTGAGCCACCCAGGCACCCCAGCACGTAGGAATTTAATCTGTGTTTGTATTTTGTATTTTGACATTGTAGCTTATAACCTTGCATACTTATTTGTTCTATCCCTTAGAATTTTTCCTATATGATCTAGTCTTCTGCAAATAAAGACTGTTTTACATATTTCTTTGCAATCTTTATACCTTTATTTATTTTTTAATACCATTTATTTTCTATTTTACCATTTTTATTATAATTTTTTATTATACCATTTATTTTGTTTTATTTTTTTTAAGATTTTATTTATTTATTTATTTGAGAGAGAGAGCGAGAGAGAGCATTAGAGGGGAGAAGGTCAGAGGGAGAAGCAGACTCAC
>JAPYYJ010004136.1:0-10741 GCA_028533885.1 Nasua narica
AATGACAGATGTTGGCATTGATGCAGAGAAAGGGGAACCCTCCTACACTGTTGGTGGGAATGCAAGCTGGTACAGCCACTCTGGAAAACAGTATAGAGGTTCCTCAAAAAGTTGAAAATAAAGCTACCCCATGACACAGCAATCGCACTACTGGGTGTTTACCCTAAAGATACAAATGTAGTGATCTGAAGGGGCACGTGCACCTGAATATTTATAGCAGCAATGTCCACAATAGCCAAACTATGGACAGAACCTAGATGTCCATCAACAGATGAAAGGATAAAGAAGATATGGAATATATATATATACAGTGGAATACTGTGCAGCCATCAAGAGAAACAAAATCTTGCTATTTGCAATGACATGGACGGAACTAGAGGGTATTATGCTAAGCAAAATAAATCAATCAGAGAAAGACAATTATATGATTTCTCTGATATGAAGAAATTAAGAGGCAGGGTGGGGGGTCATAGGGGTCTGGGAGGGTAATGAAACAAGATGGGATCAAGAAGGAGGCAAACCATAAGAGATTCCTAAACTCATGAAACAAATTGAGGGTGGCTAGGGGGTAGGGGGTAGGGATAGAGTGGCTGGGTTATGGACATTGGGGAGGATAAATGCTATCGTAAGTGCTGTGAAACGTGTAAGCCTGATGATTCAAAGACATGTACCCTGGGCAAATAATACATTATATGTTAATTTAAATTTTTTTTAAAAAAAGATATGATTAAACAAAAACCTTATAAAATATATCACTTTTTACCTAAATTTATATGATTAAACGTATTGGTAGTTGAGCTTTGGTGCAGAAAGAACAGAATTTGGAGTCAAGATTCAGTACCTAGATTTTATTTCCTATATTTATTAACTGCATGTCATTAGATTAAATATTTAATTCACTCTAAACCTCACATTTATTGTTTGCAAATTTGGGATTCTAGTTGATCTATCTCAAGTTTTTTTCATACAAAATATGTTAAAGATCATAAATACTCTTAAAATTGTTGGATACAATTTGATCAAAGCGTGTTTAAAGTTCCATTTTTTTAGAATAATTCGGGTAATCAGTTCCATATCTAATGGAAAATTAAATTGCCTTGAAAATAACTGGGCCTTGGGCTTCTCTGTGTTTTTCAAATTCTATAGTTGTGCCTATTTTTTAAGATTTTTTGAAAATTTATTTGACAGAGAGAGAGAGAGAGTGAGAGAGAAAGAGCAAGCAGCAGGTAGAGGGAGAAGCAGACTCCATGTAAACCATAGGAGCCCAATGAGGGACTTGATTCCAGGACTGGTGGATCGTGACCTGAGCTGAAGGCAGACACTTACGTCGCTGAGCCACCCAGGTGCCCCTTTACTTGTACCTTCTCCTTCTGAAAAGTTACTATAATGCCAATTTACTAGATTATTGAGAGTGTATGGTTGCACTTTGCGAACAGTTAATTGGCTTATAGATTTGAATATTTTTTTTCTTTCTAATATTTCTTACTTCTTTGGACCAAAGCCCGTTCATTTCATATTGTTTACTCTGAAAGGCAGAGTCTTTGTAGAGTTTATCACTATTTAAATACCCCATCATTTTCATCAAAGGAATATAGTATATGTTCTGTACTGTTCATGAATGTTTTCATTATAACCATACACACCTGGCCACTGAAAATGTAAAAGAAAAAAATATTAAAGAAAGAGGACTTTAATTACTTTCATTTGGAACTTAGTCTTATTTTATAACTGGCTGAGTTATTATTTCCAGCTTTTCTTTTAATACAGGTAAAACACCCTGTGGACAAAGGCTTATGTATATGGAGCCAAGAAGATGCTTTATCCACGTAGCAAAAAATTTGTAAAGTAGCAAAAGATCCTTTTACATTTTAGTTAGTGATATATGCCTGAAATTTAAGCATTGAGCTGTCTACAGTTACTAATTTGAAATCATGTGTACAGAAATATCCATTTTTGTAGCTACTTACCTTCCTGGTGATTAATTGTTCACGAAGACTGTGAAACTAAGCAAATTCAATCTTGTACCTGTTACTGGGTCACAGGTTGAATATTTGAGCTAAATGAATACAAAGACCTTTAAATTTGTTCTGTGTGTTTGTTTTCATACAGCATGAGAAATAAACACTAAATAAAGTAATTTAAACCTAAGGGGGTATAAACATGGGGATTTTATTCCCTTGTGATCATTGGTTCTTCTGAATCATCTCCAGGGGAATTTTCATTATAGAGAAACGAGTCAGGTAAAAAGAATGCCTAATTGGAAATATTGTGAAATGTTACCAAATCCCTCAACAATCTCATGTTTCCCAGAGGGAAAAGAAGTATGCCAGGAGTTTAATATGATTTAGGTAAAACATGAATAATGCAATGTGTTACAAGTATTAACACAGTTTGTTACATATCAACTGAAACTTGATTTGAGAAATGATGTGGGACTAAATAGCATTAAATAAAGTTTAACCAACTTCATTGTGCAATTAGGGAAATGGAAGCTGTATAGGAAAGTTACTGATAAATTCTTAGATCACATAAAAAAACACTTTTAAAAGGGAATTTGAAATATTATGCCAACTATGATTCACCCAGATTAATAAGATCTTTAATTAAAATGTAGCAAACAATTATTAAAGACATAATTTAAAAATATACACATGTTCTTTTATACTATCTTTGATAAGGTCCAAATCTAAGTATATAAATGTCTTAGACATCCCATAGACACATCTATTTTATCTTTGTTATAGTGTCATGCCCTACAATGTAAATCATTTTTTTCTTTTCTCTTTTTATTTTATTTTTTCAGTGTTCCAAGATTCATTGTTCATGCACCACATCCAGTCTTCTGTGCAATAAGTGCCCTCTTCAATATCCACCACCAGGCTCATCCATCCCCCCACCCTCCTCCCCTCCAAAACCCTCAGTTTGTTTCTCAGAGTCACATTTTTTTAATTATGTTATATAGGTCTCCATTCAGTACATCATTAATTTTTGATGTAGTATAACTTTATGTTCAATACAACTGTGTTGTAATGGGCGTATATAATTACCACCAGCAGAAGCATCACATAATCTCATTATTTGACTTATAAAATAAGTTAAAATTTCTGTCTCATGTGAAAAATTAAAATATTCGATTCAATTGCATATAATGATAAAATATTTCTTTTTGGTGTCCCATATATAACATATGAATTCATTCAATGTATTATAATATCACTACATAAATCTCTTTAGTTTTCTATAGTTTCATAGTACTTTTTGGTATTGAGGCAAGATGACTGAGAAGAAGGACCCTGTTTCAACTGGTCTCTAAAAGTTAGCTAACTATCTACCAGAACACTCTGAACACCCATGAAATCAGTCTGAGATGTAAGATTATTCACTTCTGGATCTTTGGGAGCATAAGGCAGCAGTGGAAAAGTAAAGCAGAGAGAGAACACTCAGACTGATATCAGAAGATAATCAGAAGGGGGAGGAAGTCACCAGAAGCCACCCAAGGACAGTAATACCCCAAAGAAAAGTGCCCTGTGGTTGGCACCAGGATTAACTTAGAGGCTGGTTAAAAACACACAAAAAAGAGTGAAAGATCTTAAATAGCACCTACTGGAATCAGGTGGTCATGGGCAAGGGCATAAGCCCATGTTCCCAGGAAGGACACCACCATGGGTGACCACCCATGTCAAAGAGAGACCAGCGTGTGTCCAGGCCGTGGTCCTTGAGCCTGCAGCTTTCTCATGCCTGCAGCACTGCTCAGGCTGGGCACACTCTCACAAGTGCCTAAGAGAGACTGGTGTGAGCACCAGCCAGCAGTCTCTAGGACCTCAGGCCATCCATGTCCCACTGTGGGCTCTGGGCACTCACAGCCCATGCCTGAGAGAGCCCAGCCAGATCTCCAGCAGGAATTTAAGAGCATGGTCCAGGAGCCGGGAGAGCAGTCATGGCAACAGCAAGCCAAGAGAAGCCAATTTCCCAGAACAATATCTCTCATGAAGTTAGTGGAATGAGGGTGCCCACATTGGGGATTTATAACCATCTCCCACCGTATTCTTCTCTCATTATTTCTGTGTATTTGTTTTTGTTCTGGTATTATAAAAATCTTATTCTTGGGGTCCATTCTGACCGGATTTTTTTTTTTATTTCTTGTCATTTACTTTTGTCACTCTTTATGTTTGTTCGTGTTTATTTACATACTTTATCAATCTTATTTTGGGGTCTCTTTTTGCTTAGGTTTCTTCATATTTTTTTCTTTTTCTCTTTCTCTCTTTTCTTTCTTTTTGGTGATGAATTCCAATTGTTCCAAGACTTTCCAGGGTGCACCCTGCCTGGATTATGGTTAATCTATTTGGCTAAACAACCCCTCAAACATTTCTCAGCAGAATGATCTAGAGGAGTAGCACCCAACAGAGGAAAAAACCAGAGAGTGCACACTCCCCTACAGAACTATTGGATATGGATGTAAACACTAGATCAGAAAGGTAATTCAGGGTAACAATTATCCAGGAAATGGCTAGGTTGGAGGAAAAAAAAAAATTGGTGACAACATAGGATCTCCAAGGACAGAACTGAGAGCCAATACGGCTAATGTTAAAAATGCTATCAATGAGATTCAATCTAATCTAAATAGTCTAACAACTAGGTAAACTGAGACAGAGGATATAATTAGTGATTTAGAGGATGAGGTGATAGAGAAGAAAGGTCAGGAGGAGGGCTGGAACATCTGCTTAGAAACACTGAGAACAGATATAAGGAAATAAATGACACATTGAAACATCCCAGTGTCAGAATTATTGGAATCCCTGAGGAGGTAGAGAAAAACAGAAGACTAGAAGATATAGCTGAACAAATTTTGAGTGAAAATTTCCCCAATTGGGGAATGGAACATGTGTTCTTGTCCTAGAGTCAGAGAGGACACCTGCCAACATCAATGAGTCTAGAAAAACATATAGACAAGTCATTGTGAGATTTGCGAATGATAATTTTAGACAAAAGGTCCTGAGGGCAGCTAGGGGGAAGAGATTCATTACATAAAGAGGAAGACCCATCAGAATAACGTGAGACCTATCCACAGAAGCCTGGCAGCCAGAAAGGGCTGGCATGATATATTCAGGG
This sequence comes from Nasua narica, assembly GCA_028533885.1. Lineage (NCBI taxonomy): Eukaryota > Metazoa > Chordata > Mammalia > Carnivora > Procyonidae > Nasua > Nasua narica. The sequence goes on from JAPYYJ010004136.1 coordinate 5,110, forward strand.
CACTAAAAAAGAAGAACATGCAACCAAGAATGCTTTATCCAGAAAGGCTGACATTCAAAATGGATGGAGAGATAAAGAGCTTCCACGACTGGTAAGGTTCAAAGACAATGTGACCACCAAGCCGGCACTACCAGAAATATTAATGGGGGTTCCATAAAAGAAGAAAGAACCCATGAGTGACATAGAACAGAAATTTACAGAGACAATCTATAGAAACATGGACGTAAAAAGAAATATGGCGTAAATAAAAACTTATTATTCAATAATCACTCTCAATGTGAATGGTCTGAATGCTCACATAAAATGACACAGAGTTGCAGACTGGATAAAATGACATTACTGGGGCCCCTGGGTGGTTCAGTGGGATAAAGCCTCTGCCTTCAGCTCAGTTCGTGATCTCAGGGTCCTGGAATCGGGCCCCACGTCGGGCTTTCTGCTCAGTGGGGAGCCTGCTTCCCTCTCTCTCTGCCTGCCTCACTGCCAACTTGTGATCTCTTTCTCTCTGTCAAATAAATACAATCTTTAAGAAAAAAATGACAAGACCCATCCATATGTTGTCTACAAGAGACACAATTGTAACCTAAAGGTACATCCAGACTGAAAGGGAAGGGATGCAGAACCATCTTTCATGCCAACGGGCCTCAAAAGTAAGCTGGTTAGATTTTCATATTAGATAAATTAGATTTTAAGCTAAAGACTGCAGTCTTTACAGGACACTACATCATTCTTAAAGGGCCTATTCTCCCAGAATATCTAACAATTGTAAAATTTTATTCTCCCCATATAAGAGCAGCCAACTACATAAGTCAACTTATAATCAAAATGAAGCGTCATATTGATATGAATACACTAATTGTAGGAAATCTTAACACAACACTTTCAGTAACAGACAGATGATCCAAACAGAAAAAACAATAAGTCAAAAAGAATTTTGAATGATCCAATGGACCAGATGGACCTCATAGATATTTACAGAACATTCCACCCAAAAACAAAAGTAAACTCATTCTTCTCAAGTGCACATGGAACTTTCTCCAGAATAGACCACATGCAGGGGTCACAAATCAGGACTGAACTGACACCAAAATATTTAGAATATTCCCTGCATATTCTCACAGCACAGTGCTTTGAAACTGGAACTCAACCACAAGAAAAAGTTAGGAAGGAATTCAAACTCTTGCAGGCTAAAGACCAACCTGCTCAAGAATGTTTGATAAAAAAAAAAAAAAAAAAATGTTTGGATCAACCAGGAAATAAAGAACTTAAACCACTCATGGAAACAAATGAGAACAAAGACGTATCAGTCCAAAACCTATGGGAAAGGGAAAAAGCAGTTCTAAGGGGGAAAAACGTAGCCATCCAAGCCTCACTCAAAAAAATTGAAAACTTCCGAATACATCACATCTTTTTACACCTTAAAGAACTAGAAAATCAACAACCAATTAAGCCAGTTCCACCCACAAGAAGGAAAATAAGATTACAGCAGAGATAAATGTGTTAAAAACTAGAGAAATAGTAGAACCCTTCAAAGCAACCAAAAGTTGGTTTTTTTGAAAGAATCAACAAAATAGATTGACCAAACTATCCAAAAGCAAAGAGAAAGACCCAAATTAACAATGTTATGATGGAAAGGAGATAGATTATGACTAATCCAGAGGAAATAAAAACAATCATTACAAATTATTATCAACAGCTATACGCAAAAGTTAAGCAACCTAGAAGAAATAGATGCATTCCTGGAAAACTATAAAATTCCAAGACCAAAACAGGAAGAAATTGACAACCTGAACAGACCGATATCTGGTAATGAGATTGAAGCAGTGATCAAAAAACTCCCTGGGGCACCTGGGTGGCGCAGTTGGTTGAGCAACTGCCTTTGGCTCAGGTCATAATCCCAGAGTCCCGAGATCGAGTCCCACATCGGGCTCCCAGCTCCATGGGGAGTCCGCTTCTCACTCTGACCTACTCCCTTCTCATGCTCTCTCTCACTCTCTCTCTTTCCAAATAAATAAATAAATAAATAAATAAATAAATAAATAAAATCTTAAAAAAAAAAAAAAAATCAAGAGTCCAGGACCTGATGGACTCCCTGGGGAATTCTACCAAATATTCAAAGGAGAAATAATACCTATACTCCTGAAACTGTTTCAAAAAATAGAAACAGAAGGAAAACTTCCAGACTCTTTCTATGAAGCTAGCCTTACCCTGATCTCCAAACCAGGCAACCACCCCATCAAAAAGGAAAATTTCAGATGAATATCCCCGATGATATGGATGCCAAGATTCCCAACAAGATCCTATTTAATAGAATCCAACAGCACATTGAAAAGATGTTTCACCATTTTATCGCCTGTAAGGTGACTGCTCCTGCATATTGTCTCTGTTCCTTTCTGGTCTGTTACTTTTAAGCTCTCTCTTTGCTTAGTGGACCCCTTTTAATATTTCCTGTAGGGCTGGTTTGGTTGCAAATTCTTTTTGTTTATGTTTGCCATGGAAGCTTTTATTTCTCCTTCTATTTTCAATGATAGCCTCACTGGATATGTATTCTTGGCTGCATATTTTTCTCGTTTAGTGTTCTGAATATATCATGCCAATCATTTCTGGTCTACCAGGTCTCTGTGGATAGGTCTACTGCTAATCTAATATTTTTACCATTGTAGGTTACAGACCTCTTTTCCTGAGCTGCTTTCAAAATTTACTCTTTGTCTTTGAAACTTGTAAGTTTTACTATTAGATGACAGGGTGTTGACTTAATTTTATTGGTTTTGGGGGAGATTCTCTATGCCTCCTGGATTTTGATGCTTGTTTCCTTTCCCAAATTAGGAATGCTCTCTGCTCTAATTTGCTCCAATATACTTTCTGCCCCACCTTCCTTTTTCTTCTAGGATCCAAATTGTAATATTGTTTCATTTAATGGTATCACTAATCTCTCAACTTCTCCCCTTGTGACCCAGTAGTTACTTATCTCTCTTTTTCTCAGCTTCTTTATTATCTATCATTTGGTCTTCTATATCAATAATTCTATCTTCTGTCTCATTTATCCTAGCAGTAAGAGCTTCCATTTTTTTATTGGACCTTATTAATAGCTTTTTTGATTTTGAGTTGGTTAGATTTTAGTTCTTTTTTTCTTCAGAAAGGAATTTTCTAGTACCGTCTATGCTTTTTTGAAGCCAAGCTAGCATCTTTATAATCATCATTCTGAACTCTAATTCTGATATCTTACTAATGTCCATATTGATTAGGTCTCTAGCTGTCAGTACAGCTTCTTGTCCTTTTTTTTGAGGTGAGTTTTTCCATTTTGTCATTTTGTCCAGAGAAGAATAGATGAATGAGAGAACAAAATGCTAAAAGGCTAACAACTCCAGAAAAATATACATTAAGTAAATCAGAAGACATGTAAAACTGGGAGGAGAAGAAAGGAAAAAAGAAAAACATACACAGACACACACACACACATATAGATATATATATGATTAGGCTGGTGAATAGGATAGAGCTACACACTTGCTTTAGCGTGTATTTTAAGGAAAGAAAAACGTTTACATACCTATACAAAAATAAAGGTAAACACAATGAAGGGAAGGAATATGACTGTAAAGATGGAAATTAAAAAATAATTTTAAGGAATTGAGAAGATAAGAAGTTGATAAGTTTTTTAAGATTTATTTTTTTAATTATTTGACAGAGAGAGATATCACGATTAGGCAGATAGGCAGGCATGCAGAGAGAGAGGAGGAATCAGGTTCCCTGCTGAGCAGAGAGCCCAATACAGGGCTTGATCCCAGGATCCTGAGATCATGACCTGAGCTGAAGGCAGAGGCTTAACCCACTGAGCCACCCAGGTGCCCCCAAGATAAGAAGTTCATTGGAAAAAGAAAGGGAAAAAAAACAGGGGTGCTTGGGTGGCTCGGCTGTTATGTATCTACCATAAACTCAGGTCATGATCCCAGGGTCCTGGGATTCAGCCCTGCACTGGGCTTCCTGATCTGTGGGAATCCTGCTTCTCCCTATCCCCCTGCTTGTGTTCCTTCCCTCTCTGTGCCTCTCTCTGTCAAATAAATAAATAAAATCTTTATTTTTCTTTTAAAGAGGGAATGTCATCAGGCTGGATAGTAGAACAAAGCCATATGCTAGATTTAGGGTTTATTTTGATTTGTTGCAAGAAACTGTATCCCAAAATTGCACAGAAAGAAAAAAATTATATGTATACAAAAAATAAGCTTAAATACAATGAAGGAATGGAATATAACTATAAAAATGAAAATTAAAAATTCTTTTTTAAAATAACTCTATGTTTTAAAAGATTTTATTTATTTATTTGACAGAGAGGGAGAGATCACAAGTAGGGAGAGAGGCAGGCAGAGAGAGAGAGGGGGAAGCGGGCTCCCTACTGAGCAGAGAGCCTGATGTGGGGCTTGATCTCAGGACCCTGAGATCATGACCTGAGCCTAAGGCAAAGGCTTTAACCCACTGAGCCACCCAGGCCCCCCTAAAAATTCTTTTAAAAAGGTATTGTTAAAATAATATGTTTAAAAGAGGAAAGAGGAAAAATTTTTAAAAAATTAGAAAAAGACAAAAAATAACAAAAATTTAGAAAATTTAACATTAAAACTAAAGAATCATGGAAAACAGTAATGAATTATATGTGCTGTATTCCTTCAGTGCTGGAGTTTTGCTGTTCTCATTTATTGGTAAACTTGGTCTTGGCTGGATGTTCTTGCTAATCTTCTGTGGGGGCAGGTTCTTGCAGTGATTCTCAAATGTCTTTGCCTGAGGTGGAATTGCACCACCCATGCCAGGGGCCAGGCTAAATTATCTGCTCGGCTTTGCTCTCAGTAGCTTTTTTTCCTGAAAAATGTCCATACAAATTTGAAAGAAGAGAATGAAAATGGTAGCCTCTAAATCGCTAGCCCCAGAGCAGCTGAGAGCTCAGGGACACCCTCTTCAATGAACACTCAGAGAAAAGCAGTCAATCACTCCTGTCTCCCTGGTCTCTGGCACACTCTGAACAAACACAGCTTGCGACTGAATATTTCTATCTTTGGCACACAGACCCATTTGGACTCTCCAAATCCAGAAGACTCCTCCAGTGTGCTCCCATAACCCTCTTCCCAGTGGAGGAAGGGGGGAGGTCTCCTCAGATCTGCCACTTATGGAGTACTGCTCAAAGAGTGATGGCCTGACTTTGCCTCGGATCATTATTTGTGGCAACCCCAAACTGAGAGCCCACTCCTTGGCTTTATCTTCGAAGACAGCTTCCTTGCTTCAACACCTGGGAGCTCTGCAACACTCAGGCACCCCCAGTCTTTGTGTGCGACCCCTCAGGGTCCTGAGACCACACTGACCCAGCGAATCCCCACACCCAGCCACTGGAGTGACATCCCTAAGCAGAGCAGATTTCCAAAAGTTCTGATTTTATGCTCCACTTCTCTATCACTTGCAGGTAGCCAGCTGACAGAGGTTCCTTTTCCCCGTGATCTATCTTCTTGTATATCATCTCAGATTCACTTCTCTGCACGCCCTACCATCCAGAAAGTGGTCACTTTTCTGTTCATAGAATTGTTGCTATTCTTCTCTTCAATCTCCTGTTGAGTTTGTACACGTTCAGATGTTCAGAATGGTTTGAGAACTA
>JAPYYJ010004137.1:0-10741 GCA_028533885.1 Nasua narica
GAACTAGAGGGTATTATGCTAAGCGAAATAAGTCAGTCAGAGAAAGACAATTATCACATGATCGCTCTGATATGAAGAATTTGAGAGGCAATTTTGAGAATTTGAGGGTTATGGGGGGGTGAGGAAGAGAAATGAAACAAGATGGGATGGGGAAGGAGACAAACCATAAGAGACTCCTAAACTCACGAAACAAACTAAGGCTTGCTGGGAGGTGGGGGGGGGGTAGGGATATGGACATTGGGGAGGGTATGCACTATGGCAAATGCTGTGAAGTGTATAAGCCTGATGATTCACAGACATGTACCTTGGGGCAAATAATACATTATATGTTAATAAAAAATTAAAAAAATTTTTTTTAAATCAGAAATGTATAGTTAAAGGAGACAAAAATTGGTAAATAAAAGGAAAAGAAGTCTCATGAAAGTTCAAAGGATGATATCATATAGCCTGCATTCTGACCACAGTGCAATAAATAGGAAATCAATAATTAAGAAGTAGTCTCATAAAGGTATGCTTGAAAATTCATAAATGCACTCCTCAATGACTGAAATCAAGATGAAATTTCAAATCATTCAGCATTGTACAGCAAGAAACTACTATACATCAACACTTGTGGAATGTAGCTAAAGCAGGATTTAGAGGAAAATGCATAGCCTTGAATACATTAATTGATAGCAACAAAGATTTTAAACTACTTAAATTTAAAAACAGGAGAAGAAGTGCTAAAAGCAGAAATTAATGTAAATTTTTAAAAGTAACAAGAACACAAATAAAGCTAAAAGTTACTTCTAGTATTTATAAAAACTATCATAATTGATAAGGCAGGAAGGAACCTTGTTCTGAGGACCCGGGTGCCCTCTCCCCAGACATGATCTCAGCCTGGCGGAGCAGTCCCCCATAGTTCTCAGGGCCCCTGGATGCTTGCTAGACCTTGCAATTCCACCAACCCGTGCTCTATAAAGCAGCAGCAGTAATTCCGCCTGTCTCTACCCTGCCTTCTTCCCAGGGATATAAGGTAAGCAGAGGACAATCAGGGATGCCCGGGCACCTGGTTGGTCACAAAGCTCCATGTCACGGACGAGAAGCAATGTCAAGTGGCATGTTAGAAGTTTCATGCAAATACAATTAGTTATGCAGCTTGCTGGATTAGCACCTGCCACGGGCTATGCCAGGCTAGAGAAGAGGGAAGTAGAAGCTGGATTTTGCATTCCTGTCCCCCAAAATGTGAAGAAGAGCCCCCCTCAGTGGGAAGTGTGCTGCCCCTCAAGATAAAGGGCTCCGAGGACAGGGTGAAGGCCTCCAGCTCTGCCCAGATTCTATCCCGGGGCTCCACTTCCAGGAATCACAGGAACAGGAAGTTCCTACCAGAGTTTCTGATTCAGGGAGGGGCAGCCCCAGGCTCAGGCACTTGCCCTCCTGGGGTCTTCTCAGGAACAAAGCCAAACTCCCCTGACCTTTCCTCGGGCTTCCTAGTAACCAGAGCTTTCATGAAATGCCCCCTCCTCACCAAATCCTTTCCCAGATGAGCGTGTTTCCTCCTCAGCCATCCCTGGAGGGTACCATCATCGCCTCGCTCTGCCAGTGAGGGAACTAAGCTCAGAGAGGATAAATCACGTGTCCAGGAAGCCAGCGCAGTAAGATGGAGTGAGGGCTTGAACCGGTGGGGGCTCAGACTCCCAGCCTCCCCGCTGGCCCCACTCTGCCCTGACCCTCCCCCCACCATGGGAGAGCAGCCCCTGCCCCCTGGCCCAGCCTCTGCCGCTCAGCAGGGACACACAGTCACTGTCTCTTCCCATCAGGGCCACCCCCACACTCTCCGCCTCGCAGGGATGCAGCCTCCTATCAATCTCATCTGCCAGCAGAAGGGAGAGAGCTGGTGGCTGCATTGCAGAAAAGCGTCCCCTCCCAGGGGAGCTGGAGATAAGGAGCGCTGCATTAACCCCAGCTCCAGCCTGGGATCCTCCCTGCGCCTTCCTGGCGGCTCAGGGAGCTGAGGCGGCCCCTGTCACAGCCACCATCAATCGCCCAGCTTGTGGGCTGTCCATACAGAGTGGAGGCCGCAGGCAGGCGGGCGGTGGGGGAATCCATCTCTCTCCCCTTGATATATAGGGGACCGGGGCCCCTGACCATCAAGCCATCGAGAATTTCTCATCTGTTCGTGATGTGTCCCGAAATTGAATGTTAATCAATAGGTCCAATCTGCGGCCCCATCCGTATCGCAGCCTGGTGAAAATGGCCTCGTTACGCTCACAGGAGTGCTGTGTTCCCTGTCCTTCAGGAGCACAAGATCCTTGGGCTGCTTTGTAACGATGAGAAAGCCTCTACCTCTGCCCAGGGAACATGCACCCCACAGCCCCGAGCTCCCTCTCAGGCAAGTGCCAGTCCCAGCCCGGTCAGTGCCTCCACGGGGCTCGCAAAGGACGCTGGGCACGGGAGTGGCCGCTAGGGGCGCTGCGCGTGTTCCCAAGCCCTGCAAAGCCTCACTGCGGGTGGGGATGCAGGTGTCCTGGCTCTGAATCCTGCTCCATGTCCTCAGCTAGGCCCCCTCAGCTAGGCCCCCTCAGATCCGTCTCTGCATCTGTAAATCTGTAAAATGAGGCGGAGCCCCAGCCCCCACCCCTGCTGTTGGTGAATTTGCCCTGATCCTGACTTGCTTGTCCCTTCTCTGGACTTCAGAAGGACCAAGGTCTGGCCAGGCTGTCACTTGCTAGCCCTGATATCTCCAGTCCCCTCCTGGGGTTCCCGGCGTGGGGAAGTAGATCGTGCAGGTCTCCCCGGACCCAGGGTAGGCCTGGGAGAAGCCTGTGACTCGCAGCCCAGGCCAGGGGCCCTCCTCATCTGGGCCTCCCTCTCCCTCCAAGCCTCATACCTGTCCCTGCAAAGTGGTTCTGAGCTGGTGTGGGTGCTGGTGTTGGTGCTCTCAGAGGTGCGAGGCCTCAGGAAGGAAACGTGGGGTGCCCAGGGCTCTGCAGAGGTGGGGGCTGTTGTGCGGGAAGCCTGGAGGAGACAGGGCTCCGGGCTTCTGTGACGAATGGCCTGCTTGATTACTCTGGGCTGTGCTCAGCTCCAGGGTGTGTGCTGACAGGAAATCTCAGAGGCCCTTTCAAATGGCTCAGGGTCAGCCCAGGGCTGCTCGGAGGGAGGCTGGCACCCCTGCCTGGAGAAGCCAGCCCTCCTCTTCCCACACAGGGCCCTCAGTCCCAGCCTTATCACTGGGAGCGGTCCAGCGGCCATTACAGGCTGCCCGGCTGGAGTGTGCCTGGGGCCCAGCCCTTTCCTCCCAGGGTCCCTGCCTCACCTCCGGGTACTCAGAGCCCAGCAAGGACGGGGGGACTGGGCCCTCTGGGTTCCCCTTTCTCTTTTGCTCATTCAGGAAGGGGGGCTAAGCCCTGGCCTCTTGGCTTGCTTGGACAGGGTTTCTAGAAAGTCCTCAGGGAGGCCAGTGGGAAGCCCACGGGTTTGGGAAGTCAGGCATGGTGGAGTGTGAGGCAGAGCCCCAGTAAGGCTACCTCCCCAGAACTTCAGGCCGTCTGGTAAAATGTGACTAGAGCTTCCATGTGTTTCCCTGCCTGTGTGTGTGTGAGAGAGAGACAGACAGACAGACGGACGGACAGATGGAGGCAGAGACAGAGAGGCAGGAGGTGTCATGCTCTTGGTGGCCAATACCCCATCTTGCAGGTGGGTGAGGGTGTGGAAAGAAGAAGGGGAAGAGAGGACCCCAAACGGCAGACCCCACCATCCTCTCCGTTTTCCTGGGTGCCCCAGTGCAGAGGCCCATTTCCCTGGTTTCCCCTGCTGCCGCTGCCAGCCTACCCTCTGCTCACCCGGCCCACGTCTGTGTGCGTATCTGAGCAGGAGCCTCTGAGGACACGGGGGTGAGGTGGAGCAGTAAGGATTCCTGACTCCCTGCTACCTGCCACTCTACTCTTCCCCAGAGGTGGGTGCCCATATCTCAAGCATGGGCTCCGGAGGTGATGAGTCCACTGATGGGAGAGGACTTGAAAGTGAGGAGCAGGGGATTTGGGGCACCACTCCCCTGGCCCTCAAGGAAAAGCAGGGGTGTCAGAGGCAATGGTGTGATCCACAGCGGACAGGACTTTCCATCCCGATCTGGCTCTACCTAGATCAAGCGAACCTTGGGCCAGTCACTGGCTTGGAGAGTGACACATGGCTGGCCGTTGGCCTCTACTTGTCCCTCGGCAGGGTATGCTTGGATAGCTGTCAGTGGAGGCTCTGATTCTTGGAACCTGTCAGGCATGCCAAAGTCCCAAGTTGGAAGTTCCTGCTGGGCAGCTGTAAGTCCAAGAGAAGGGGACAAAAAATGTCCCTTTGAGACAACCCTCACAATGGGGAGAGCTGACAGTCAGCATCTCACCATGCAATTGGACTGAGGGCAGGCAGCCTCACTGACAGCCTCCTGGTCGACACCAAGGAAGTGTCCGCCTATGAGGCAGTTTCCCCAAAACAGGCTAGAAAGTATCTAATCAAGCCACCAGGCCTAACTTGTAGGTTACAGAAATACAGGGAACAGATGTTCAAGTTTGATGACACCATGAAGAAATGATCAGGTAGATCCTGGAGAGAGGCCTTCCGTGAGTCAATGAGGCTAGATTCTTCAAAAAGACCGTATCGTGGAAAGGGCTGTTCTCAAAAAGACCACAGAGGCATAACTAAATGACAGCATGGTCCAAGATTGATTTGGACTTTTTAAAAGGCCATAAAATAGATTCTTAGGTTGATTTGGGAGATCTGAATAGGGCGTGGAGATTCTGTGATACTTTGGAATGATTCTTGATTTTCTTAAGTATCATAATGGAATTGTGGTTATATAAGGAAATGTCCTCATTTTGGTGTGATGCAGGCTGAAATATTTAGGGGTTAAGTGTCATTCATAATATTTGCAACTTAACTTCAAATCATTCAGTAAGGTTATCTGCGCATCTACGTGTTCGTAGGGGCATGTGCGCGTGCGCAGAGGGAGGGAGGGAAAAAGCCAACATGGCGAACATTGCCAATTTTCATAGTCACTCACGCAGCTGTGCTCTACTATGCTTTCAACTCTTCCAGCTTCTGTGTTTGATAATTTTCATAATAAAAAGTGGGGCACAAAAGTGCCAGTGTGGGTCAGCCCCACTGGACATAAAGCTCTCCCTCCCAAGACACATGCCTCTGGCCACTTCTTCCCCAGAGTGGCCTTCATATTCCAGCCGGAGCCAGCCTTGTCTGCTGTCTTCCCACTGCCCCACCTGCCTGCCTGGCCTGTCAGGCCTGCTGTGTGTAGCCGGGGCCTTTGGCCCCAGAGTCTCATCCCTGCAGTGCCCTGCCTGGAGCCCTGCCTGGTCACTCCCACCCCACCCTTCACCTTTGTAAGCATCACTGCACCAAGGAGGCCTTGCTGGCCACCGGGTGGGGCTGACACAGCCCCATCACAGGGTCTTGTCCTTTCTCACCGATGTCCCCTTTATTGTCCACCAGACTTGCAGGGACCGTGTTTGTGTCCAGCCATGACTGCTGTCTGCTGGGCCACGATCTGATGACCAGGGACCCCTGATGGCAGCTGCAGGGCCTGCTGGAGAGACTGGGGGTGCTGGGAGGAGGCAACCGACAGCATTTATGGGGTCATTCCCTCTCAGTATCTTCTGTCCTTTCCCCAGGCTGATGCAACCAAACTGACCTCGGCCTCACGCATCCCCCGCCCTGGTCCTATTCCTCTTGATATCAGCTGCTCTTAAGACCGAGTGCCAGCCCGCTTGGGTCACACCATAATGCAACTTCTAGGTGTGTCCTGCTTCTCGGGGCTCCAGACAGGCCCGCCTTCCCGGCTCCCTCGCCCTCACGGAGGTGGGCGGGTGTTCCTTGGCCCAGCCAAGGGGAAGGGTGGGCTCCCCGGGGCTGCCGCCCCTCTCCCCGTAAAGCACCTGCCCAAGCGCGGCTCCACGCGGCGCAGCACCCTGTTCAAGGGTATTTGTCACTTGGCACAAATTAAATATGTTCTGAAAAGAAGTTAACAGAACTGAATTTGATGATGTCCAGTCCCTCCTACCGGGGACTGTGGCGCGGCAGTTTTCTGATAAAGAAGGAAGAGTTCCAGATCCCAGCACTGAACAGGCCACCCAGCTCCCCAGCCTGGCGCGGTCTGCCGAGGGGCCCCGGGGGCCCCGGGGGCCCCAGCCCGGCCCTCCCTGGGCCCACCACGTCTGCGACCCCGGGGTGCTGAGCCCCGGCACCTCACGGCTCTCAGCTCACCTCATGGCGTTCACCCCTCCCTTCGGGCGTGTTCACAGATCCTCGGTTCTGCCGGGCTCCCCCTTGGCCAAGTGGGAGGTTTGGTCAGAGCTGGGGCGTTGCGGCTGCAGGAGGGCCAGCAGGGCCCCAGGCCTCGGAGCGCAGGCCTCCTGGTTTCCGGGTGAGCCAGAAAGGCGCCCCTGGGGCCTCCCTTCCCCAGGGCTGGGGACAGAGGGCGTCCAGGGTCTGCCTTAATGGCTTATTGGGAACCGGTGAGTTAACTCACAGGTGGTCCTTTCATTCAAAATTATTCTGACTCAGGTTGGATTGAGTTCTGCTCAATAGAAGATTCCAGATTTTAAGTTACCAGGATTCTAAGCAGAGGCAGGCACTCAGGTACAGGTCAGAAACCTGGTCCCGGGACTCTCTGCAAGGGAGCCCCAGTTTATGCTCACCCCAGGACACCTCCCTGAGCCTCTGTCTGCCATTTGCAAGTGGGGATAACCAGAACAATTCCTTCTTTAGGTTTTCAGGAGTGTTGGCTGAGGTGAACCATGCATAGCCCCCAGCACAACACACCCCAGGTGAGGGAGCGCCCTGGGTGAGGGAGCGCCCCAGGAGAGGGAGTGCCCTGGGTGAAGGAGGAGCCCAGGTGAGGAAGAGGCCCAAGAGAGGGAGCACCCCAGGAGAGGGAGCACCCCGGGTGAGGGAGCATCCCGGGAGAGGGAGTTCCCTGAGTGAAGGAGCGCCCCAGAGCTCACACTGGACCAAGGTGCCTTCTCACTACAGGAGCCTCTGAATGGCAGGGGCCAAAGGCCCACCCAGAACTGCAGTTACTGCCGTAAAGAGGGTGTGGGCTGAGCTTCTGGGGCACTGGGAGCCTCAGCCTCACCACCCAGATCTCAGGCGAGCCAGCCCTGCCATGGCAGCTTGTGGCCCGGGCCCCATAGCTGCCCACTCGGCTGCCCTGGAGGACATGCCAGGCCCGAGCCACACAGGGCTACCTCCTCACTCTGGGCACATGTGGGGTCCAGCCCCGACCTTGGGCCTGCAGGCACATAGCAAAATTGCTCCCTGATTCCCTTTGTTCTCTCTTCACACAGGTCACCATGGCGGGACTTAAGTCCCACAGTGACAGCAGGGTGGAGAGACTGGAGCTAGGAGACGGGCCCCTCACAGAAGGGAAGAGGCCTACCCTGGTGCCAGCCCTCCACTTGGGGCCAGTTCTTCTCTCCGGAGAAGCACTTTCCTCCTGTGCTGAAGTCTGGGTGACGTGGGGCGTGGCCAGTGGGCGCCTCTCCTTCCCTGGGCACGTCCTGGAAAGGTGAGCAGGTGTGCACGTTAGGAAATGTCAGCCTTGCACACTTCCACTTTATTCACAGCCGTGGTGGCTCTGGGGCAGAGACAGGCCCTTTTCAGCTCACAGGTGAAGAACCCGGGGCTTGGAGAGTCAGGTCTAAGATGTGAGGCATCACCTCAGGGGCTTGTGTGAGATTCTGAGCGCAGTGCTCCCTCCGCTTGGCCCGGCGTGTTCTCGTGAGGGTCCCTGGGGCTGGGGCGGCCTCGCTCCCCTCTTGGGGTGTGCCTGTGTGTGCAGTGTGTGTGTGGTGGATGTCTGTGAGTGTGTGTGTGTGTGTGTGTGTGTGTGTGTGTGTGTGCTAGTGTGTGGGGGCTGTGTACGTGTGTGTGTGGCCTGTATGATTTGTGTGTGGCACACGCATGTGGATATGTGGCCCATGTGCTCTGGGTGTGGTGGTGGCACGTGTGGTGTGTGTATGCATGTGTGGTCGGTGTATATGCGGCACGTGTGGTTTGTGGGACACGTGTGTATGCGTGTTGTGTGCACATAGTACATACATGCCCATATGTGCCATGTGTGGTGTGTGTATTTGTGGTAAGTGTGGTACTTGTAGTGTGTGTATGTGTGTGTGGCATGTACACGCATGTGTGACATGCACATATGCAGGTGTGGTGTGTGTGGTGCTGACCGCTAACACCATCCATGTCCTCCTCAGACAGGGTTCAGAATCCACAGTCCTTCCCAAAGAAAGTTAGAAGCTTCTAGCCGTGCCCCGAGCTGCCTGCGATGGGCCACCTGTGTGGTCAGGGTCCAGCACTAGCTGAGTGAGACCCTTGGGGATCCCACTGGCCCCTGAGCTGCTCACTTGGGACTCCTCCACCGTCTTCTCTGCCAGCAAAGAGGGGTCAGGGCTCCCAAGGAGCCAGCTTTGCCCCCTCTCATCTTGGGACACCGGAGGGCACAGGGATGCAGGGAGTGCACCAGCATGTGAACCAGCCTTTCCTGTCACCTCTGGAACAGACTTCTAGGCCAGGGAGAGACCACCGCTGGCTGCCTGCCTCCTGCCTGCCCACCTGGACCCTGATTGTCCACAGCGGCCTCAGCACCTGGGCAGGCCCACCCCTGGGACATCCTGGAGGCTGTTGGGGACAACTCAGCCCAAGTGCTGCCTGGGCCTTCTCTGGGACTCTCCCTGGACTTCCCTGAGCAGCCTAAGCTGCCCACCATCCATGATGACAGTAGGATCCAGGTTGCAGAGGAGGGAGAGGGGGGCTCGCTGGGCTGCTGGGCAGCTGGAGGAGGGAGGGAGTCTAAAAGACAGATAGTCAGATGGGGAGACTTCAGTCTGAGGGGACACCTGAGCAGAGCCCGCGGAGCCAACGGCGGGCCTGCATACTGCTGCCCCAAAGCAGCAGCACCCCCAGGGCCATGGGGGTCTGACCCCAGGAGTGGCTGCCCCAGCCCGAGCACCTGTGGTAGCCCTAGGAAGGCTGACAGAGCCCCCAGCCCACCCCAGAGCTCAGGGGACAAGGGATTCAGTCTCTTGCCCCTGTCACTGTTGTCAGCTTGCTCAAGAGAGGTCCTTGTCCAGGCTTTAGCTTTGCTCTTGGAACATGCCCAGAGAGAGAAGACTTTTCTTTTCCTGGGGTCTTTCTGGCAGGTGACATCCGATGTGAGAAGTGGGAAGCACTGTGGGGACTCCATGCCCCCTCTGTGCAGGGGGGACAGGCTGGCCCCCGTGTCCTCCTACTGGATGCTGGATGCCGCGCCCAGTTGGCCTGGGGCCACATCAGGCAGGGCCAAGGACGCTTTTCCAGCTGTCGTGACTGATGCTCAAGGACTGGCAAATTACAACCCACAGGCGGGCAGTTTTTATAACAGAAGTCTCCCTGGAACGAGGCCAGGCCTATGCGCTTGCGTGTTGTCTGTGCTTGATTTTGTTTCGGTAGCTGCTGCACAGATCTGTAGGACCCGCAAAGAGGAACAGAGAACTGTCCGCTCTTCAAGGAAAAGCTCGCCAGCCGCTATATTAGGAGCACACACCATCGTAGGTTTGAAAGTCCTGCGGCCTCTGGATCGAACTGCCGATTTGTGGAAGACACACAGGACAGGGGAGCAGGTCACGCGCCACCACAGGGTTGCAGCCGGCCACGTGCAGATGGTCGGATGCTCCCGGCAAACCTTTCTTCAGCGCATACTACCAGAGAAAGCAGATGGAGCAGGGGCAGCAAAGGATAGATTGGAAACGCGGGCCTTACTTGGGTCCAGTTCAAATAAGCTATAAGAAGGAACAATTGCAAGTTTGAATAGTGATTGCATGTTTGATGAAATAAGGAGCGTGGTTAATTTTTCAAATGTGATAACAGTATTGTGGTGAGGTTTTAAAAGCATCTATGTTTTTCAAGATACACAGAGCGGTGTTTATGGATGAAATGATGTGATATCTTGGTTTTCCTTCAAAACAATAAAAGGGGGAAGTAGCTGGGGTGTGAAGAGGGCAGGGAGGGCCACGGGTTGGTGGTTGGAGCAGGACGACGGTGCGTAGGGGTTTATTAGATAATTCCATCTACTTCTATGTATGTTTGGGATCATCCATAATAAAGAGTTAATAAAGTCAAATGAAATGAGCCAGAGGCCAAACGGAGAGTGGGACGTTCCTCAGCCGCCCCCGGCAGCAGTTTTTCCAGCCCATTCCCTGATCCAGGCACAGTTCTCATGGCCCCGCTCCCAGGGCCCAACTCCAAACCGGCTCCCCTGACTGGACTGTGCGGGGCTGGAGTCCGACCAGCGCAGGTGGGAGCAGAGCACACGCCCCGCCAGGGACTGGGGCCGGAGGCCAGCCAGGCCAGGGACTGTTGCTTCCCGACCGAGAAGACAAGGAGGACACGTGGGTGGCAGCAGGATGAGAGAGGAAAGTAGAAATGAATAAGACAAATCACGGCAGAAGCAGAAGAAATTGAAAAGCACCTGCCTCACAAATTGCTACCCAAAGTTGAATGTCTAGATAAAGAGAATGATTGCCGAGGAATATATAAATGCCCCACATCAGCCCCTTAGAACACAAAAGCTATTGTAAATGCTACAGACGCATTTGACACAATTCAACAGCCAACAACCCCAATAAGGCAGGGAATAGACAGCGATCCACGCCAACAAGCACCAACCCAAAAGGCAGCAGACTCCGAGCTACAGGGAGTCTGGTGCAGAACGGTGAGG
>JAPYYJ010004138.1:0-10741 GCA_028533885.1 Nasua narica
TTCTGCTCGTGCCCTAACTCCCTTGCTACGTTGGCCCCCTCTGGGAAGCTCCCCATTTGGATGGCAGCTCCTTCAAAGTCCAGCCTGCGTCCCCAAGATCCAAGTGTGGCTTGGCAGAGCTCGAAGGTGAGCTGAGCTTTGCTGGACTCTCAGGTTGCCACAGGTGTGGCTGAATCCCAGACAGGCACAGACACTCCCTCCCTGGAGAGCTGAGCAGGAAGTAGGGAGCAGGGGTTGGGAAGGGCTGGAGGAGAAGGGTTCCCCTCTCCCTGCACCTTGCTCTCGCTTATATCCTGTCCTCCTCCCACCGATTGGGACATACACTGAGTTGCTCTGTATCCCCTTCTCGTAAGCTCTGCTTCGGCTACCAGTTTTTCCCTGAGCTGGAGGGGGCCAGCTCTTCCCTCGCTTCTACACAGGATGGGGAGAACACATTTTGTTAAAAGCTAAGTTGGAGGTAAGTCAGGGGGAGATGAAGTAATTTAGAACATCTTTCTCAAGGCAGTAGCTTGACTGGCGAGGCCGTTTTTTCCCTCAGTGTAAATTGAATGGCAACTCGATATTTTTCCTAATTTAACTTCCGAAACAAATCCCAAAATTTCCCCAGGCAGATGGAGCACAGGCTAAGGTGAAAGTTCAAGTTCTCGTTAATATTTTTTTAAAACTAACATATACCTTGCTACTCAGCCACTCCTCATGTACAAATACAAAGTTCTTGCTCAAAAGAAAAAAAAAGTTTTGTTTGGCTCTTTGAGGAAAAGAACTGAGATCTCCTCTTTGTTCCCACCCTCACATTTTCGGAACCCTGAATGAGTCGAACAAATGGTAGAATCTGTTGGGGCAGCCTTTTCTTCTCTCATCTCAAGTGCGACCATCTCTGCTCCCTTTCTGGTCTCGCCGGGAGTCCACACAGCTGTCCCCCTGTTTCGGAAGAATGTGGGGTATCTACCGCGTGTTTCGGAAGAATGTGGGGTATCTACCTGTGGTCATCTGCCGTGGAAAAGCCATTCCCCCTGGAGGCGATGTCAGCAGCTCAGGACACAACCTGAACACACTCCTTGCAGTTGTGAAGGGGATGCGAATGGGCGGGTCGAGGCACTCCCCTGCACTCTGCCATCTGGACCTTTGCTTGGGAGATGATAAAGTTACATGTCTTCATACCTGCTTGTGCTTACCGAGTATTGATGGAGAGAAGGCTCACGGAGGAAACTGAGTCCCGTACTCTGGAGGAAGCGAGACTTTCACTCGGAACAGAGAATCATAGCAAAGATGACACAGCAGCTTCATCCCCCCCCCCATCATTGGTGGTCTGCTCCCTCGCCCCCACCCCCATCCATCTGCATGGGAACCTCCACGGTCCCCTTTGCCCTACACCCTATCTCTGGCACCTAGTGCCTAAAAATCTGGGACCTGAGCAGCCAGTTCAGAATCTGCCTCTGCTACTTATAGGTTGTGTGGGACTCCTATTCATCTCTCTGAGCCTCGATTTCCTTATCTATACATCGGGGATTATACGAGGACTCGGCGCAGGGTTTTGTGAGGATTAAATGAGATTGCGTTTGGAAGGGATTAAGCATGGTTCCTGGCATGGCAGGGGTCAGGGACTCTGGTGATTCCTATCTTTACCTGCCTGGAGTCCATAACCAGTTCCGGCTAAGTTGCTCAGGCTGCAGTGGAAAGAGGAGAGGGCGTTAGGCTCTGCTTGGGGAAATAAGACTAACCCATGGTGAGAAAAGAGAGGACAAATGAGAGCTAACTTGTGATACTGGCCACAGATAAATTAGGGATTAGATAAGAAGAAAAGAGAGGACTGAGTGGCTAAGGAGGTCTCAGTGCTGCTAGAGCTGTGTCCAGTGGGACCAAGAGGATCCTCTTTGGGTAAATAGAGGCCATTCTTGAGAGGATGGGTTGGGGCCGACTGAGGTTGAGTCCGCCCCCAGCCGACCCAGGCGGTGGGCTCAGAAAATCTGGTACCACCCCAGGGTGGTTTGCACTCGGACTTACTAAGCACCTACTATGGGATCGGCATACATTTGTAGAATAGTCTCGGTTTCACAAAACATTATTTCGAGAAGTATAAATACACGACTTGCAGGCTTGCTGTTAAATATATACCTAGAAGCTTCCTGGGTAGATGTTTGGCAGAGCTGAAAGGCTTACTTGTTCTTCTGTGATGAGAACCCAATTTAGAAGTTTCTGAGGACAAATTCAGGCTTGGGTTGGTACGATTTTACTCTGTAATTGCTGACCCTCCCTTATTTTTCTAGTCATGCAAAGCTTCTTTACTTAGAAAAAATATTAGTTACAAGTTGTTTTTTTTTTTAAAGGTTTTTTTTTTTTTTTTGACAGAGAGATCACAAGTAGGCAGAGAGGCAGGCAGAGGGAGAGGGGGAAGCAGGCTCCCTGCTGAGCAGAGAGCCCGATGTGGGGCTCGATCCCAGGACCCTGAGATCATGACCTGAACTGAAGGCAGAGGCTTCAACCGACTGAGCCACCCAGGCGCCCCAACAAGTTGTTTTTTTTTTAAGATGTGTTTATTTATTTGAGAGAGAGAGAGAGTGTGAGAGCATGTATGGGGAGAGGGGTAGGGGGAGAGAGGGAGGGAGACTCTTGAGCAGACCTTGTGCTGAGCACGGAACCCGACGCGGGGCTTGATCTCATGATCCTGAGATCAGGACCCCGAGGTCAGGACCTCAGCTGAAACCCAAGAATCAGAGGCTTAACCGACCATGCCATCCAGGAGCCCCAAGTTGTCGCTTTAATTCAAATACCCATTGTGCTTGGTTTTGCGGTTATGCGGGAGAATGGGCAATTCTTTGGAGATGCCCCTAAAGCAATTAGGGCTGCTAGGTTTTTGTGTCTGCAGCTCGCTCTCAGATGTTTCAAAGACAGACAGCTAGATGGAGACTTGGGCAAAAGTTTAGCAATTGTTGCATCTAGATGGAGGCTTCATGAGGGCTTGTATATTTCCATTTATCTCTATGTTTGGAAATTGTCAAATAAAAGCGTGGGGAAAACCCACTGGACTCTGGTGGAAAGATGAGGTAAGAGGAACAGCTGTCCCCTCCTGGCCGGGGGTTTTGGGCTCCAGCCTAGAGCACTTCCCTTTTCACGCCTGAAGTGGGAGAGCGTTTCCCCTTATACTTCAGGGTTCTTTAAAACTTGGGCATACAGATTGCACACTCCAGGCGTCCAGTTTCTGCTGCCCACTGTGGAGCCACTTCTGTGCCTCTCACTGGCTTCATCCTCAGCCTGTTGGACCTTCCGAGGGGCTACCGGACCCTGACCTGGCTGCCATGCAACAGAGGAAGAGCCCCTCCAGGAGAATGAGAGAGGATGGAGAGCCTCTTATTTTTAAGATTTCTGGATGTGGGTTCTTTGAGGGGGACATGTGGGATAAACCCTGAGAATCCCTGCAAAGCCCTTGTCATCCCTGAGTCTTGGGCAGACATCTGGGAGTCTGGGGAGAGGAGGGAGAAGGACTAGGTCCTTCTCCTTAGGTTTTGCAGGGGGGTAGGTGTATGAGGAGATAGGTCTTGTGAAGGAAATATGGTCCCACCGGACTTATGGAGAGATTTATGCCTTCCAGATGGAGTGTCAAGGCTTATTTAAACTTTGAACTCCTTAGACCTTATTTGCTAACTTTGAACCTAACCTCTGGGAGGCACCTGATGCCGCTGTGTAATAAAGTGGTCATTCATTTATTCATTCATTCATTCCAACCATTATTACCTAGTGCTTATTCGGGGCCTGGTACTGAACCCTCGCTGGGACCACAGGGTTCCGCTGTGCCCTCAGTCCGTGGGTGCCCCATGCGCTGGGGGGGGGAGCGCTCTCTCTGGGAGGAGGTGGTCAGGACAGCTTTGTTTGGAAAGGTGGAACAGGGGCAGGTAAAAGAGGGCTGCAAATGAGACCGAGGAGGGGGCTTCCTTGCAGGCGGGGTGCAGGGGAAACCGTGAGTGAAGGCACCATCTGATCAATGTGAGTTCTCTGGGCTGATGGAGATTAGTGGGCCTCAGGCAGGCTGGGGAAAAACCTAAAATTAGCCTGACCAGCTGGGCCTGGGCTGGGCAGGACTCCCCCACCCCCCCACCCCCCCTGCCCAGCCTCCTCAGATTTCAGAAAGCACGAGTGTGTGCAGGAACAGCGTGCTTTGCCCGGGTCACCACAGGCAGAAAGGGTCACCTGGGGCTAGGCTGGGCAAGGGGTGTAGCTCCCAGCAGGGATGTGGTCTCCCCTGTGGGCCCCCCAGTCCTGCAGGGACAGGCGAGAGGGAAGGGGGAGCCCCTGCCCTTCCCCCTCCTTCTCAGCACTCCTTCCTCCTCTGCTTCCTCATTCCACTTCCAGATCCGCAGCCTCTGCACAGGGGCCGGGGGCCGGGGGCCGGGGGGCCGGGGGCCGGGGGGCCGGGGGGCCGGGGGGCCGGGGGGCCGGGGGCCGGGGCCGGGGCCGGGGCAGGGGGCAGGTCAGAGCGCCTCCACCAGGGCCGGCGGGCGGGGCAAACCCAAGCCTGGGCAGAGGCCTGGACAGGCACCTTCCTGGAGCACTGGGGGAGGGGCAACCAGAAAACCCTATTTTCGCCCACTGGCCAGGCTCCTTCCTGACCTTGCCTGAAGTTCCCCCATTAGTCACCATAAGCAAAGAGCGGGTGCTGTCATCAAGCCTTAGAAGTTGTTTGAAAAGCTAATCTTGCCTTAGAAGGCGCTAGGGCTGGTTTGAGAGGTAAGGAGCAGTGTGGCACCAGGGGAGCCGTGGGCGGGGAGGTGGGAGGAGATGGCCAGCCTGGTGGGGGGGTGGGGGCACTGGTGGGGGCTGGGGAGCTGGGCAGTGTCTTCAGCGTCCCCCACACCTTTCCCATGCAGTGTCCTCCCCACCCACCTCAGATGTCCCCAGCATGGTTTTTCTTGTGGGCTGAACTGTGTCCCCCCAATTTCATGTTGACGTTCTGACTCCCAGTGCCTTGGAATGTGACTGTCTTTGGAGACCGGCTCTTTAAAGAGGTAATTATGGTCAAATGAGGGTGGGCCCCACAGCATTGTGACCGGAGTCCTTGTGAGAAGAGGAGACTGGGACGCCGACACCCACAGAGGGAAGATCATGTGGGGACACGGGGAGAAGAAGACCAGCTACAAGTCAAGGAGAAAGGCCTCCGAAGCCACCATCCCAGACAACTTGACCTTGCACTTGTAGCCTCCAGGACTGTGGGGAAATAAATTTCGGTTATTCAAGCCGCCCAGTCTGTGGTGCTTATCAGGCGGCCCCAGCCCACTCACACAGTCCTTCTGGCCAGCGTGCCCTGTCTGCTGTCCTGTCTTCTCACCTCTCTGCACTCTGGGGTCTTCCCTCCTGGGCCACCAGCTCCGGCTTTCACAGTCTCAGTGACCGTTACAAAAGCAAGCCCTCGGGCGCGTGATGTCTCCTGAACGGCAGGGGTGCTGGAACTTTCTGGAGAATGAAGCACAACTAAGCTCGGGCAGGAGGGCCCTGGGGGGCTTCCATAAGCAGGTGTGATGAGGTGAGCCCCGAATGCCCTCTCATAAATGGCTCGGCCTGAGCTAACGGCAGCAGCAGCCGTCCTTTGCACGACTGTCGGAGCCTTACAGCCCACAGGCCCAGCGGCATCATCCGTTGAAATAGTAACTTGGGGTTCCTCTCTCTCCATAACTGCCTTCACCCCCTTTCCAGCACAACACCTTGCTTGTGCGTCCCAGCCTTGGGACTTGGTGGAACCTAGCGTGGCCCGTCTACGGAAGACCTCAGCAAGGGCAGGCTGACCCACGGTTCACTAGGAAGAACAATAAAACTAGCATACAACCCCTGCTCCCCAGCTTTGCGTCCCTTCCTCCGCAAAGTGGAGAGGGAAGACCTTCGAGAGGCAGCGATGAGGGGCGGTCTCCATCCCCCACCCTTTAGTTCCATGCTCTTGGCACCAGGGAGACCCTGTGGCGAGTGTGTGTGAGAGATAAGAGACTGGTGGTCCATAGAAATGGGGGCTGTGGACGCTGGCTCCCAGGGGCCCCGTGAGGAAAGGAAAGGAGGGAAGGGCACATTGTTAGAGGAGGGGGAAAAGATCTACCTACCCCTGGCCTGTCTGTGCCACACAGCCCCAGGCTCTCCCCTCTCCTGGAGCTGTGGCTGCCGATGGGGGGGCAGCCCCGGGCTGGGTTCTGGCTCCAAGTCTGGCCTCACCAGGGGTCTGCTGCACCCCTCACCCTTGCGGTACTGCGCTCTGCTGAGAACAGCATGCTGGACGCCTACCCGATGTCCAGTTTCCCCTTCTTCCTACCAGCAGGACCCTGACTGGGGTGGGGGTAGCCTCAGACCCAGGTAGAATACTTTGTAGGAACTTTTGGAGCTGGTGGTGGGCCATGTTGACCCAGTTTTGCCCAAAGGAATGAGAAGGGGAAGTCAGCGGGGAGATATTAAAAAAGGAAGTGACTCATCTGGCATGTTTGTCAGCCCTTTACCTCTGACTGCCGACTTCACCCTACCCCCTTTCTACCTTCCTAAAAGACAGATTAGATGCCTGGAGGCACAGCAGCCATCTTTCAACCATGAGGATAAAAGCCAGGGGCTAAGTGCACTGGAGGAGGAGGAGGAGGGGACGCGGAGTCTGGCTGACCAGCCCTTGACTGCCGACTCAAGCTGCTGCTTTTGTGCGAGATTTTTAAAAAATCGCTTCTTTCTTTAAGCTCTTCTGATTCTAGTTTTCAGTCCCCTGCAGCCGAACATGGTCCTCACTGACAAACAGCACTTCCTACACAAAATCTGGTAGCTCCTTCTGAAATCTCAGCACCTATCCCAGCCCCAGAGCAGCTTTGCCCATGGATGGCTGTCTACCCCAACCCCACCACACAGAGGCGATGGCCCAGAGGGTGGGGGTCACAATTCAGAGAAGTTGGGTGACTTGCCCTGTATCACACAGCTGGTAAGGAGCAGGGTCAAGCATCAAAGTCATAGCTTTTGTCCCAAGGACACCTTTTCTTCAATACTAGAGCTGGGCGGGGGATGGGTGGGTGAGCAGAGATGAGAGGGTTCACAGCCCAATAAATCTGATATGATTTCCTAGGAATAATAATAATAAATAATAATAAGAGAGCAAATTCCTTGAAGGCTTTGTCAAATGTTGCCTAAGTGAAGCCTACCCTGATCAGCTCTTCAAATTTCAACCCATATTTCCCAATTCCCCTTACCTCGCCTTCCTCCCCTCCCCTGCAATAAATGGATCACTTTCTAGGACACGATACAATTTACTTGTACACATTGGCTGTGTGATGTCTGCCCCTTGTCCCCCACCCCCAGGATAAAGCCCCACACAGATAAGGTCTTGGTCTGCTTTGTTCTTTCAGGCATTTCTAAAAGCCCGGAGTGATGCTGGCAGACAGAAGGCATTTGGGGAACTGAATTCATAGCTCTGTTTCTGGAGCACCAAGTGTTCTGGGCTGACTTGCGTTCTCCCCAAATTCACACATTGAAGTCTTAACCCCCTAGTACTTCAGAAAGTGACTGTATTTGGGGATAGGGCCTTGAAGAGGTAATTAAGTTAGAATGAGGTCATTGGGGTGGGTGGGCCCTGATCCCACAGGATTGATTGAGGATTGATGAGGGCACATCCACACAGAGAAGAAGGCCATGTGAGGACTCAGGAAGACACCCCGGAGAGAGGCCTAGGAAGAGACCAACCTTGCAGACACCTTGATCTCAGACTCCCAGGCACCAGCATCGTGAGAAATAACTCTCCGTGCTTTCAGCCACCCGCCGGTGGCAACCCTAGCACATGGACCCAGCAACCAAGCCTGGCGCAGTAGGGCGGGGTTTTGTACGCATTGTCTCATTTGATCTTAACCACAGCCTGGGAGATAGTACCTACTTCACAGAGGCAAATACTAAGGCCAGGAAGTGCTGATGCGGGAGCCCGAGGAAGGCTACCTCTTGGGGAGCAGGGCTTCATTGGGCTGGGGGTGGAAGCCCCAGTCGCTGACCCGTCAGGGCCCCCCCCCCATTATCTGGTGTTCTGTGGGCAACCAGGCCCATCCTCTATCCGCCCCACTCCCAAACCCACCCCTAGACCGGCCTGTGCTGGCCCCTTGCACCCCAACCTGCTCTACCAGAAGTTGTCGTTTTTTAAGATTTTATTTATTTGACAGAGAAGGAGAGACAGAGATAGCGAGAGAGAGAGAGAGCACAAGCAGGGTGAGCAGCAAAGGGAGAAGGAGAAGCAGGCTGAGCAGGGAGCCCGATGGGGGCTTGATCCCAGGACCCTGGGATCATGACCTGAGCCGAAGGTAGACACTTAGCCGACTGAGCCACCTAGGCGCCCTGCTCCCTTTTAAAAAGATTTTATTTCTTTATTTGATGGTATGAGCAGTTTTGCACAGAATTCCGTCATCCGAGGCCCTGCCTGGCCTTCCATGGCACAATTTCAATGCTGAGGCCAACGGAGGGAGGAGAAGTAGGACAGATTTGGGGAAGACGCGCTCCCTCAGCATCCCTCAGAGCAGCTCTTGCCGGTGCAGGGACCCGCAGGTCTGCGCCAGCGGCCGGCTCTCCGGGAGGAGGCTGCGAAGAGCCCATGGTTCCTCAGCTACTGCTCTGAGCCACCCTAACGTTGAGCGAGGTCCTCGCAGGTGCCAAGCCTTGTGTCACGTGC
The DNA here is from genome assembly GCA_028533885.1 of Nasua narica. Taxonomy (NCBI): domain Eukaryota; kingdom Metazoa; phylum Chordata; class Mammalia; order Carnivora; family Procyonidae; genus Nasua; species Nasua narica. The sequence continues at coordinate 8,651 of JAPYYJ010004138.1, forward strand.
ACGATACAGAGTTTCACATTCACTCCTCTGAGCAGCCTGGCAAGATGGTCACCGGCTCGGTCACCATCTTACAGATAAGGAAACTGAGGCTCGGAGAGCTCAGGCGACTTGACGCCCCGGCTAGCGAGGGGCTGGGCTGGGATCCCAACCGCCTCGAGAGCTGGTTCGCTTCACCATTAACTGCCATCAGCTGTATACCCTCCGTGAGCTGTCTTAGGCTGTAGTTGGTTGGGAACGTCCCCTGGCCCCCCTGCGCTGGGCAGAGAATCAGGAAGTTTGTGGGGGACAGGATGGAAACTCTGCCAGCCAGCGTGACAAAGGTCGGAACTCCTGACCGTGCGCCCGCGTCTGGTCACCTCTCCTGCTTGCTCTCCTTGCCCCTCAACGACCTCGCCCTGGGAGCTGAGGCCACCCCCTCTGCTGATTCCCCCCTCACGGTCCCCCTGTGCTCCTCTCAGCTGGGTTCACCGGAAAGGCAGAGGCGTCCCCGCCCCCAGCTCTGTGTCATCCATGTCTGGTTGTGAGACACCGTGGCCAGTCCAGAGCTGGGAAGGCGGAGGGAATCCCCCTGGGGCCGGACTTGCCCAGGCCTTTCCCAGAGGAGCGAGGACAGCCTGGAGTCAGTCTGAAGTGAGCTGCCTGTGCGCTGGGACACTGTGGGGCTGTTTCCCTTTGGCTCAAAGAGCCCCGAGGAGGGGCCTTCTGAGGCTTTGACCATCGGCTCTGTAGGCCTGGCTTCAGGCTTTGCAGCCGCGGACACTGGGGCTCAGAGTCTCGGTGAAGGTGAATCGGGGCAGTCCCTTCTCTGCTCCTGCCAGAAGGCAGCTCCCCGAGACCTCGTGCCTCTCCCAGGTGTGGGGGTAGCAGGGTCTGGCGGGGGTGGCGTGCCCCCCACCTCTGATGGGCGGCGCTGCGTCGGGGGGTTGTAGGGATGGAGTGCAGGTGCCCAGGAGCATGACCCTTCCCCCTGTCGGCAGGCCCCGGCGGCCCACGGGGAGCTGCTTGGCCTGGGAAGAGGGCGGTGGTGTCCACGGACCGGGCGCGGAGGCAGGTGGACTGGACTGGACGGCCTTGGTGCGAAGCCAGAGGGATGACGAGGCGGCACGAGGCCACGCCCACTCGCCGGAGTCCCGGAAGTCACCGCCCCAGCTCAGGTGCGGGGCAGCCACCGCAGAGGCCGAGGGCTGCGCCTCCAACCCCCCCCCACTGGGGCCCGCCCGGGCTGGGTTGGGCCTCGGCTGATGGAGGAGAGCTGCACAGGAAGGGGTGTCCCTGTGTGTTGAGGGGGGCTCTCTTGGCAGGGCTCTCACCTCTTTTTTTTTTTAAAGATTTTATTTATTTATTTGACAGAGAGAGAGAGATCACAAGTAGGCAGAGAGGCAGGCAGAGAGAGAGAGGGGGGGGGAAGCAGGCTCCCCGCTGAGCAGAGAGCCCGATGTGGGGCTCGATCCCAGGACCCCGAGATCATGACCCGAGCTGAAGGCAGAGGCTTAGCCCACGGAGCCACCCAGGCGCCCCTGGGGCTCTCGCCTCTTAATCGCGCTTATCCTACTGTACAGGCTGACTTCTGGGCTCTTTGGAAAAAGCAGTATAACGGCCGTTTCTGACGCACCCCCATCACCTGCCACCCCTCTCGACCCCTATCTTCACTATCAGCCCCACAACACCCTGTTTCTCATTTCCCGAATGACTGTGCAGTTCTAGAAATTAGGAGCTGCTGCATTCTGAGAAGGTGCTTTCTGACTCCCCTAGGAGGCATGTCACACACGCCTCGTGGCTCCACGGGCCGCCCGTGGCCGCTTACCGCAGAAAGGGAGGCGTGTGGGACCCCGGACCTGAACTAGGAGCAGCTCAGCGGGCTGGATTCCCGAGGCAGCTGCGAGGCTCTGCAAGATGGGGGGGCCTCGCAAGGGGAGCGGGAGGGCTCTGGGAGGGGGCGCTGGTGTCCTCCTGGTTGGGGGTGGGGAGCAGGAGCAGGTGGGTTGGGGGATGTCCAGGGATGGCCGCAGAGGCCGGGCTAAGGATGCTGGGGGCTCATCAGGCTGGGCAGAGCCCTTCTCCCTGGAAGCCGGAGGGCGGAGTGGGGGGGGG
>JAPYYJ010004139.1:0-10740 GCA_028533885.1 Nasua narica
CCCCCCCCCCAGCGGCGCCCGCCCAGGCCTTTCCCTGCCCCCCCTTCCCCAGGCCCCGCGGGAGGCCCACACTGACCCCTGGCGGTCATGATGGCGATGCTGGCCCCAGCCCTCTTCAGGGTGCACAGCCCCTGCTTATAGTCTCCGCGGCTATAGATGCGGGAGGCCAAGAGGCTCAGGCTCACGTGCCTATTGGCCCTCAGGAACTGAGCCATATTCTGGGCACAGTCAGCGCAGGGGCTCCAGGACAGAAAGCAGGTGACCCCGTAGTGGAGTTGCGGGTCCAGGTCCCAGGACTGGATCTCCTCCAGCAGAAAGGCCTCGGCGTGGCAGGGGAGCTCGGGTCCCTGGGCACTCTAAGCACACGAGAGGCAGGAAAGGCTTGTGTCCTTGGTGGTGAAATTGGGGGAGGGGGCACCAGGGAGAGGCAGGGAGGTCCTGGCCTCAGGCACAAAATGCAGGGGGAGTCCTTCTCAGCAAGGAGATGTGTGGGATTTCCCTGCACTGGTCCTGGGACCCGGGGTCACCACCACTCGCGGGACAAGCAAGGAGGGCAAGTTCCCAGGGACCCCGTGAGCGAGCCGAGCACCTTGCCTTCTGCCTCCCCTCGCCAGGGCTCTGCATCGCACTCTACCTGCCGGGCCTTCCTTTAAATTCTAGGGATCTCATTTATCATGGCATTGGGCGCAATTTTGACTTTGAAACGATTGCTTTAAAATATGTTTTAGCTTGACCACTGAGTTTCTGGAGCCCTCTACGTCTGTGCCCCAGGGAAGGGTCTTCGGGACCCTCACCTACTGGGGCCCTGCAGACAGCAGCAGGAGGGCCCCCGGAAAGGGAGAGCGGAGGCCAGGGGAGCTCCAGAAGCTTCCAGGGAGCTCCTGGCCTGGGGCCCTGGAAGTGGGGGCTTCCTCCAGGCAGGCATCCAGCCCTGTCTCCACCCACCCCCACCGAAACCCACTCCCATCTGGGCACCAGCGCTCCCGCAAGCTCCTGCCCTGGGGCTCCCCCTGCGCTGAGCCCGCCTGGCCTGTGGTACGGAAGGGATCACTGTGCAGGGAGGAATGAGGGAGGGACGCCCAGCAGAGAGGCACCTGGGGCACGGGGTGAATGCCATTCTCGGGGCTCACAGGACTGTGGAGCTGGGCCCAACCTGTCCAGGGAGGGATTCTCAGGCCAGGACCGGGAGCAAGTTAGGTCAGCGGTGCCAACTTGGAGATCTGGGCAGAGTGGGATGGGGACTCGGGGATCGAGGGGGTCTCCACGGGGGATGGGGAGTGGGGAGCAGTGCCCCGGGCAGGATCTCCAGGCAGCGGCCAGGGAAAAAGCTGACCCCTTGTCCAGCAGCCTTTCCTCTGTCCTAACCTTCCTCAGAGGCACAGCGGCGGGGCGGAGGGAGAGGCTGAGCTTCGGGTGTCACCCTAGGGTGACAGGGGCTGACGGTGCCAGCCCCGGGGACACCGTGACTGCTCTCTGACCTGTGGCTCCATGCCAGCAAACAAAGCAGGAACAGTCCCCACCCGACTTCGGGCCGAGGGGTGGCCATGGTGGGGACCGAGGGGGAAACATTGGTGAGACCGCTCAAATCCACCCAGAAGCTTGTACCCTGAACGTCCCAGGACTGGGCGGCCGAGCAGGTTGCTGGGAAACAAGGACTGGTCACCTTGTTTTGCAGGATGCCCTGGCCCAGAGGGGCCCCGGAGCCCTGACGCGGATGCCCTACAGTGTAGCACAGGTAGGTCCTGGGCGGCCACTTATCATTGCAGAAGTTCTCGGTGAAGGTGTCCGCATCCAGCAGGTGTCTGCGCACAAAGGGGCGGGGGAGGGACTGAGGAGCCGGCCTCCCCCCGCAGCGCCCAGAGGCCTCTTGCGGAGGGATGTTTGGCATAGAAGAGAGATTTTCCATAAAAAGTGAAGATACTTCAATCTTTAAAACCTCAACTATTTCTTAAGGGCTCAATGCCTGTCGCTGGTTTCCTTGGCTCCTGCGCCCCACGCCCCTTCCTCCTGCACCCCATTCCAGCCAGACCCGCAGAGGTCGGGCTTCCCCTGGCTTTGCTGGAGCAGGAGTCGCCCAGGGGCTCAGACCCTCTGCTGGGCCCTCTCCCTCTGCCCAGGTTAGGCTGTCATCCCATCTCCTGGCCTCGCCATCCCATCCCTGTCCCCGCTGAGCTACTCCCCTGCGTGGAGGGACACCCGGGGGCTTTCCTCCTTGACCTCAAGGTTAGCCCTCTCCGCAGGGTGCACTGGGGCCCATGGAGGGACCATCGCCGCAAAGAGGACCCCCGAGCCTCGTCTTCTGAAATAATCGTGGGATTTCCCGTAATGGCGAAAATACCACAAGCCCTTTTCAAACCCGAAATCCTAAAGCGGAAGGGGACCTCCTGGCCTACAGCTCAGAAGGGATCCCCAGGCAGGAAGGACAGACTCCCCAGGGGACTGGAGGAAGCCAGGGATGGGGACCGTCAGGGGTGAGTCCCCAGGAGCCTGGGAGAAGCCGGTTGGACAAGCGGACTGGGTGCCAGCGGACGGGTTTCATGGGCCCGGGACGGGCCAGCAGGAGTGGCGCTGAGAAAAGAGAAGGGGCCCCAGGGGTCCAGGAGGAGACCTCGAGGGAGTGGCGAGTCCCCATCAGGCAGCCCCGAGGAGGAGCTCAGGAGAGAGGGGAGGCAGGGGCTGGGGTTACCCGTCCGGGGCCTCTGCGCCGGCGTCCATGTCTCGCTCCCTTCAGCACCTCTGGCTCCTGTGCGCGGCTTCTCTGCCCCGTCACGCCTATGCCGTGCTCGCGGGGTGCTCCTCAAGGACCCGGGATCCTTATAAGCCATCAGAGCTCCTGGAAGCGGCTGAGCCGGCAGGACTAGGACACACCCCATCCTAGACTCGGGCTACTCATGCCGCCCTCATGGGCGCTGACGTAGGAGGAACCTCTCCGCCAGCGGTCCTATCCCTACGTCCTCAGGGTCAAGTTAGGTTTTGGTTTCTCTGCTCTGACAGAGGCCCTACCTGGAAGCCTCAAGGAGTGACCGAGGGCCGATGGGGTCCGGGCAGGGTGCGGTCCCTCTGGGCAGCAGGGACCTGCCAGGCGGGAGGTGAGAGGACAGGGGCCCGGGCCTGGAGGAAGGGCCCGGCCCAGGACACGGAGCCCCTGGAGGGCAGGCTCCGGGCAGCCCCACCCTGGGCCCCCCTCAGCAGCCAGCAGGGGCGGGGCCTGGCCCGGCTCCCCGGAACCAGCTGGGGGAGACCCCTACGCGCCCCTGCCCACGACAGGGGCGGGGGAGGGCGGGAGCTTCTGGTCTGAGAAACTGCCACAGGGCCTTCAGCCCTGCACCGGCCAAGGGAGGGGGACACACCCGGACTGAGCTACCCTCAGGAGCCCCCCTCCCAGGGGAGGATTGCAAACTGGCCGCGGGGCGCTTCTCCCCCATTACCTGCAGGGGAAAAGAGAGGCTCCCAGAGGGAATGGGACTTGGCCAGGACCCCACAGGTGTGGATGGATGCAGGGATGGGGGGTGCAGGCCTCCCACTGGGCGACCCCTGTGCTCTTTCTGTTCCCCTCCAGACCGCGAGGAATGAGGGCGAATTTGTGTTCCAGCCAGAGCGGGTCCCTGAGCCCTAGCTGGCCAGTTGTCCCTGTGGGGCTTCCCCTCTGTCCTACTGACGCCCGCATTCTGGCTTCCCTTAGCACCCCAGTCGGGGCCCAGTACCCCCTCCCGGGGGGGGTGTCTGTCCCCGGGCGAGCTGGGCCAGCTGGGGCCTGAGTCACAGCCTGGCTGCCTGCACCGAGAGCCGCCGGGCCGGTCCCCCTCCCAGGCTGTCTAGTCTCATCCTGACAGTGGGAACCTCGGCACCGTGTCCCCTCCTTCTCGGGCGGCCATCCCTGGTCCCGGAGAGATGGGAGGGTGCCCTCCCCGTGCCTGCACTGAGGCCCCTCCCATGTCCTCCGTCCTCTAGACCGGGTCCCCTCTAGCCCTGACACCGTCCCCCGGGGGCCCAGGTGGTCTCTGGGCGGCCCTGCCCGGTGCCCATACGTCCCAGGTCCCAGCCTCTGCACACGGCAGACCGCACACACCCAGCCGTCTCCCGCCCTCCTGAGCTGGGGCCCGCATCCCTGCCTGCACTGGGGCTGCAGAGGCCAGGCCTGAGCCCCTGCGGATTTCCCCACATGGTCCCCCGCTCTCCCCTTCCGCGGTGGGGTGGAGGATGCGGCCCTGACGCAGGCCGAGCTCTCCTCCAGGACCCCCGCAGTCTCTCCGGGCACTGACCCTCCCGGAGTGAGCGCGGCTGGTCCCCGCACACCCTAGCTTTCCATGCAGGGACCCCTGTGCGCCAAGCCCCGTGCTGGGGACAGTCGATGGCTCCAGGAGTGTGGAGTCCCGCTGCCTAAGCCTCTGGCCCTGGGAGGTCATCGGTGGGCGGGGCCCTCCCACATCTCTCCCCTGCCTTCCGCGGGGACTCCTGCAGCCAGAGCAGCAGCGTCCCTCTGGGCTGAGCCCCCATCACTGGCTCTCCTGAGCAAAGGTGCCCCTTCAACCGTGCTGCCGTGCTGTGTGGGGAGACCAACGGGGGCCCCGTGGCAGAGGCCACTTTGCTCCTGCCTCCCTGGGCGCAGTCTCCCTACCAGTCTAGCTCCTCTGCCACCGGCTCGAGGTCTTCAGTTCTGGAAAGTCCCCGGCGCCCCATCCTTCCCGGCTCCCCTGACCCCTGCCTGGCCTGACCCCCCGCCCTGGGTGCTGCCTGCTGCCGCCTGGCTGGCCCCTCGGGTGCAGACAGGACCGGCCCCTCGCATCTCCGCGTCCGGAAGTCGATTTTGCAGCGAGCGACCGGAACACAGGGGGCAAGAGGATCCGTGTCCTGGGAAGGCCAGAGGGACGTCCGGGTCACAAGGTTTTGCTCTTCTCCCGAAGCTTCTGTCTTGAGTCACCTGTCTGAGTCTGGCCGATGATGGCCAGGAGCAGGAGGGGACACCCCCTGGGCCGTGGGTGGGCCTCCCCTCTCTGTTCTCGTGTCCCTGGTCCTTCCCGAAGGACCCCCGCCTCGGGACCCCCCAACCCCCCACTCCCCCTGGAGCCGGACTGCCCGGCACAGCAGAGGCCCAGGGACGAGTGTGTCCCCTGGCCCGGTCTCCCCGAGGCCAGGCGAGGGCATGCTTTGGTAAAGGCCACAGTGGAGCCTGGTGGTGAACCCTGGGTCCAGGAGTAGCGCTCGACACCCCGGACGTGGCCATGACCTAAAAACACGCAGGCGGCTTTCCTCAGTCCCCGAGGCCAGAAGCAAGAGCTGGGCAATCCAGCCCTTCCCCCACGTCTGCCTCTGAAACACTGGGTGAACCTATGGGAGAAGGTCCCTATGGGGTCCCGCTGGAATTCTCCCTCAGAGCGGGCCACGGTCTCAGAAGGGAAGGCAGAGACTGGGTCTCCCGTGAGAGCGGATGTGTGCCCCCCAAACCCCGGGCCGGGGCAGGCCATGCCAGGACCTCTCCTGTTCCCCTGTCAGAAAACCTGGGAACAGGGTGGTCTGCCCCGGGGGAGCCCTGACCGGAGTCCAAGACACGGACTGAAGCCAGAGGCCCCGGGGAAGGCGCATGCACGCCCGCTCGGCCTGAGTCTCTCTGGGACTCAGGGCATGGAGGATCCCGTCTGTGTCCGGACTCCAGGCCAGGCTGCTCTGGATGAGGTCCCAGCCCTGCCCCCCTGTGGGTGACCACCACCCCCCCCCCAGCCAGGGGCGAGAACAGACTGGGCATGCCCGGCCCAGGAGGGAGCCGTGTTCCCAGGCTGGGCCATGGCCCCTTTCCAGCACGTCCGGATGGTCCCTTGCTCATGGGCCACGTTCTGGGACCGGGGTCCTGGGGAGACGGGGCCCTGGGGTACGGGGACAGGACTTCCTGGAACCTACCCTCTGAAGACACTGGCTGTGGGGACCCTTCCCCCCGTGGGAGACCTCTGTCCTCTACGTGGGTTCCCCCCTCCCCTGAGTGACTACATCGTGGATTTTTTGGTGACTTCTTTAGCGACATGGGAGGGGGGTCAGGCCAGGCAGGGGTCAGGGGAGCCGGGAAGGATGGGGCGCCGGGGACTTTCCAGAACTGAAGACCTCGAGCCGGTGGCAGAGGAGCTAGACTGGTAGGGAGACTGCGCCCAGGGAGGCAGGAGCAAAGTGGCCTCTGCCACGGGGCCCCCGTTGGTCTCCCCACACAGCACGGCAGCACGGTTGAAGGGGCACCTTTGCTCAGGAGAGCCAGTGATGGGGGCTCAGCCCAGAGGGACGCTGCTGCTCTGGCTGCAGGAGTCCCTGCGGAAGGCAGGGGAGAGATGTGGGAGGGCCCCGCCCACCGATGACCTCCCAGGGCCAGAGGCTTAGGCAGCGGGACTCCACACTCCTGGAGCCATCGACTGTCCCCAGCACGGGGCTTGGCGCACAGGGGTCCCTGCATGGAAAGCTAGGGTGTGCGGGGACCAGCCGCGCTCACTCCGGGAGGGTCAGTGCCCGGAGAGACTGCGGGGGTCCTGGAGGAGAGCTCGGCCTGCGTCAGGGCCGCATCCTCCACCCCACCGCGGAAGGGGAGAGCGGGGGACCATGTGGGGAAATCCGCAGGGGCTCAGGCCTGGCCTCTGCAGCCCCAGTGCAGGCAGGGATGCGGGCCCCAGCTCAGGAGGGCGGGAGACGGCTGGGTGTGTGCGGTCTGCCGTGTGCAGAGGCTGGGACCTGGGACGTATGGGCACCGGGCAGGGCCGCCCAGAGACCACCTGGGCCCCCGGGGGACGGTGTCAGGGCTAGAGGGGACCCGGTCTAGAGGACGGAGGACATGGGAGGGGCCTCAGTGCAGGCACGGGGAGGGCACCCTCCCATCTCTCCGGGACCAGGGATGGCCGCCCGAGAAGGAGGGGACACGGTGCCGAGGTTCCCACTGTCAGGATGAGACTAGACAGCCTGGGAGGGGGACCGGCCCGGCGGCTCTCGGTGCAGGCAGCCAGGCTGTGACTCAGGCCCCAGCTGGCCCAGCTCGCCCGGGGACAGACACCCCCCCCGGGAGGGGGTACTGGGCCCCGACTGGGGTGCTAAGGGAAGCCAGAATGCGGGCGTCAGTAGGACAGAGGGGAAGCCCCACAGGGACAACTGGCCAGCTAGGGCTCAGGGACCCGCTCTGGCTGGAACACAAATTCGCCCTCATTCCTCGCGGTCTGGAGGGGAACAGAAAGAGCACAGGGGTCGCCCAGTGGGAGGCCTGCACCCCCCATCCCTGCATCCATCCACACCTGTGGGGTCCTGGCCAAGTCCCATTCCCTCTGGGAGCCTCTCTTTTCCCCTGCAGGTAATGGGGGAGAAGCGCCCCGCGGCCAGTTTGCAATCCTCCCCTGGGAGGGGGGCTCCTGAGGGTAGCTCAGTCCGGGTGTGTCCCCCTCCCTTGGCCGGTGCAGGGCTGAAGGCCCTGTGGCAGTTTCTCAGACCAGAAGCTCCCGCCCTCCCCCGCCCCTGTCGTGGGCAGGGGCGCGTAGGGGTCTCCCCCAGCTGGTTCCGGGGAGCCGGGCCAGGCCCCGCCCCTGCTGGCTGCTGAGGGGGGCCCAGGGTGGGGCTGCCCGGAGCCTGCCCTCCAGGGGCTCCGTGTCCTGGGCCGGGCCCTTCCTCCAGGCCCGGGCCCCTGTCCTCTCACCTCCCGCCTGGCAGGTCCCTGCTGCCCAGAGGGACCGCACCCTGCCCGGACCCCATCGGCCCTCGGTCACTCCTTGAGGCTTCCAGGTAGGGCCTCTGTCAGAGCAGAGAAACCAAAACCTAACTTGACCCTGAGGACGTAGGGATAGGACCGCTGGCGGAGAGGTTCCTCCTACGTCAGCGCCCATGAGGGCGGCATGAGTAGCCCGAGTCTAGGATGGGGTGTGTCCTAGTCCTGCCGGCTCAGCCGCTTCCAGGAGCTCTGATGGCTTATAAGGATCCCGGGTCCTTGAGGAGCACCCCGCGAGCACGGCATAGGCGTGACGGGGCAGAGAAGCCGCGCACAGGAGCCAGAGGTGCTGAAGGGAGCGAGACATGGACGCCGGCGCAGAGGCCCCGGACGGGTAACCCCAGCCCCTGCCTCCCCTCTCTCCTGAGCTCCTCCTCGGGGCTGCCTGATGGGGACTCGCCACTCCCTCGAGGTCTCCTCCTGGACCCCTGGGGCCCCTTCTCTTTTCTCAGCGCCACTCCTGCTGGCCCGTCCCGGGCCCATGAAACCCGTCCGCTGGCACCCAGTCCGCTTGTCCAACCGGCTTCTCCCAGGCTCCTGGGGACTCACCCCTGACGGTCCCCATCCCTGGCTTCCTCCAGTCCCCTGGGGAGTCTGTCCTTCCTGCCTGGGGATCCCTTCTGAGCTGTAGGCCAGGAGGTCCCCTTCCGCTTTAGGATTTCGGGTTTGAAAAGGGCTTGTGGTATTTTCGCCATTACGGGAAATCCCACGATTATTTCAGAAGACGAGGCTCGGGGGTCCTCTTTGCGGCGATGGTCCCTCCATGGGCCCCAGTGCACCCTGCGGAGAGGGCTAACCTTGAGGTCAAGGAGGAAAGCCCCCGGGTGTCCCTCCACGCAGGGGAGTAGCTCAGCGGGGACAGGGATGGGATGGCGAGGCCAGGAGATGGGATGACAGCCTAACCTGGGCAGAGGGAGAGGGCCCAGCAGAGGGTCTGAGCCCCTGGGCGACTCCTGCTCCAGCAAAGCCAGGGGAAGCCCGACCTCTGCGGGTCTGGCTGGAATGGGGTGCAGGAGGAAGGGGCGTGGGGCGCAGGAGCCAAGGAAACCAGCGACAGGCATTGAGCCCTTAAGAAATAGTTGAGGTTTTAAAGATTGAAGTATCTTCACTTTTTATGGAAAATCTCTCTTCTATGCCAAACATCCCTCCGCAAGAGGCCTCTGGGCGCTGCGGGGGGAGGCCGGCTCCTCAGTCCCTCCCCCGCCCCTTTGTGCGCAGACACCTGCTGGATGCGGACACCTTCACCGAGAACTTCTGCAATGATAAGTGGCCGCCCAGGACCTACCTGTGCTACACTGTAGGGCATCCGCGTCAGGGCTCCGGGGCCCCTCTGGGCCAGGGCATCCTGCAAAACAAGGTGACCAGTCCTTGTTTCCCAGCAACCTGCTCGGCCGCCCAGTCCTGGGACGTTCAGGGTACAAGCTTCTGGGTGGATTTGAGCGGTCTCACCAATGTTTCCCCCTCGGTCCCCACCATGGCCACCCCTCGGCCCGAAGTCGGGTGGGGACTGTTCCTGCTTTGTTTGCTGGCATGGAGCCACAGGTCAGAGAGCAGTCACGGTGTCCCCGGGGCTGGCACCGTCAGCCCCTGTCACCCTAGGGTGACACCCGAAGCTCAGCCTCTCCCTCCGCCCCGCCGCTGTGCCTCTGAGGAAGGTTAGGACAGAGGAAAGGCTGCTGGACAAGGGGTCAGCTTTTTCCCTGGCCGCTGCCTGGAGATCCTGCCCGGGGCACTGCTCCCCACTCCCCATCCCCCGTGGAGACCCCCTCGATCCCCGAGTCCCCATCCCACTCTGCCCAGATCTCCAAGTTGGCACCGCTGACCTAACTTGCTCCCGGTCCTGGCCTGAGAATCCCTCCCTGGACAGGTTGGGCCCAGCTCCACAGTCCTGTGAGCCCCGAGAATGGCATTCACCCCGTGCCCCAGGTGCCTCTCTGCTGGGCGTCCCTCCCTCATTCCTCCCTGCACAGTGATCCCTTCCGTACCACAGGCCAGGCGGGCTCAGCGCAGGGGGAGCCCCAGGGCAGGAGCTTGCGGGAGCGCTGGTGCCCAGATGGGAGTGGGTTTCGGTGGGGGTGGGTGGAGACAGGGCTGGATGCCTGCCTGGAGGAAGCCCCCACTTCCAGGGCCCCAGGCCAGGAGCTCCCTGGAAGCTTCTGGAGCTCCCCTGGCCTCCGCTCTCCCTTTCCGGGGGCCCTCCTGCTGCTGTCTGCAGGGCCCCAGTAGGTGAGGGTCCCGAAGACCCTTCCCTGGGGCACAGACGTAGAGGGCTCCAGAAACTCAGTGGTCAAGCTAAAACATATTTTAAAGCAATCGTTTCAAAGTCAAAATTGCGCCCAATGCCATGATAAATGAGATCCCTAGAATTTAAAGGAAGGCCCGGCAGGTAGAGTGCGATGCAGAGCCCTGGCGAGGGGAGGCAGAAGGCAAGGTGCTCGGCTCGCTCACGGGGTCCCTGGGAACTTGCCCTCCTTGCTTGTCCCGCGAGTGGTGGTGACCCCGGGTCCCAGGACCAGTGCAGGGAAATCCCACACATCTCCTTGCTGAGAAGGACTCCCCCTGCATTTTGTGCCTGAGGCCAGGACCTCCCTGCCTCTCCCTGGTGCCCCCTCCCCCAATTTCACCACCAAGGACACAAGCCTTTCCTGCCTCTCGTGTGCTTAGAGTGCCCAGGGACCCGAGCTCCCCTGCCACGCCGAGGCCTTTCTGCTGGAGGAGATCCAGTCCTGGGACCTGGACCCGCAACTCCACTACGGGGTCACCTGCTTTCTGTCCTGGAGCCCCTGCGCTGACTGTGCCCAGAATATGGCTCAGTTCCTGAGGGCCAATAGGCACGTGAGCCTGAGCCTCTTGGCCTCCCGCATCTATAGCCGCGGAGACTATAAGCAGGGGCTGTGCACCCTGAAGAGGGCTGGGGCCAGCATCGCCATCATGACCGCCAGGGGTCAGTGTGGGCCTCCCGCGGGGCCTGGGGAAGGGGGGGCAGGGAAAGGCCTGGGCGGGCGCCGCTGGGGGGGGGG
>JAPYYJ010004140.1:0-10740 GCA_028533885.1 Nasua narica
GATACAAAAGTTGGATATTCATCCTTTCTGATGGAGGCATAATATTCCATTGTATAGATGTACCACATCTTCCTTATCCATTCATCTGTTGAAGGGCATTTTGGTTCTTTCCACAGTTTGGCTATTGTGGCCATTGCGGCTATGAACATTGGGGTACATGTAGCCCTTCTTTGTACTGCATCTGCTTCTTTGGGGTAAAAAAGTCTCTGTCTTTTCCTCTTGGTCAAAGAAGTCAAATAGTCAATGATCTATGGAGAGAAAAATCTTAAATATCTGGGAACTTATTTTCTAAAGAATTTTAAGGTAAAAATTTTCAGATGATGAAAGTTTTTTGTATTGCAAAAAGCACCTAATTTATTTTGTAAATTTGGCTTTTCATATATTACATTTTGAGAACAGATTCTTTCTCTAATAAAAATTGTTATTTTATAAAGGACTTTGACTTCTCATCTCATGTTTGAAACCTATAACTTTCAGAACTAATTATTGTGTCTTAAAAATTTCCACCATCACAGTTGAAAATAAGTCTATTTTGTCACTTTTAAAACTACATTTGGGAGATGTATTTTTAGCTGTGGGATAAAGGTAAAGGGGTTTGCTCTGTTGGTGTCATGCTGTCTTTAAACTTTATGAAAAGAAGGAATTAGGAACAACTTCTAGACAATGTACTGCAGCACATAGCAGCTGAGGTTAATTTACTTTGATTCTTTTTTTGCTACCTACTGTGAAGTTACAATGGATGGGTGACAGTTTACATTATCCAGGGGCACAGCCCTCAGCAGAAGACTGAAGACATTGTCACAGGGGCTCTAGGTCAGTGATCTGGGCACAGAGGCTTTGAAAGTGTGCACAGAAGTGTGCCAGAGTCAGACAAGACCTGACTGCGAAGGGAGCAGACTGATGAGGTAGGACATGATACAGACAAATGAGAGAAACATTATTACTGAATAAAAATGATGAAGGAAAGACAGCTGTGTGTCATGGAGCAAGATGGTGGAGTCTATAGTGAGGATTAGTTTAAAAGAATTTAAATAAGTATGACCAATTGGGAGGAATATTTTACATACAAATTTAAATAAATATAGCCATAAGGAGAAATTAAGCCTTATTCTTTGGAGTTTTCTGGGGAAGCAAATGGATTTATGGCAAATGAGTTACCATAGGGTTGTGAGGTGAATGACGAAAGTTTCCTATACAAAATGGCTTGGGACAAAATCCAGAGGAGGAATAGGTGAATATTTTTCTGCATAGAGAAAAATATAGTAAGGTTTCTTCTTGAGAAAACTTGTTTTATTCAACATTTTCAAATTAAGAGATAAAAAGTAACTGAAAGGAGGAAGACAATGTAAATACCCATTTTGCATTTGACCTTGTGTTATCTATGAATTAAATATCCCAGTCAATGGACACATATCCTAATATATCTGTTTGTTAAATAGCAGATGAGTTTCCTCCCCTACATTTAATTTTCCAATATTTTAAAAAAATTATCTGCAAAACAATTTAGTACCTAATCTAAAAAGTACAGTACTACTAAAAAGCTTATACTAATAGCTGTTTCTGACTCAGCTCTTCTTCTGATTCTGCTTAAAAGGTAGCCATCTTCTGGGCATCTATCTGTGTCCCTCTGGTATACTTTAAAATACTTAAATGATGAAATTATTCTGTTATTCTTGATTGATCAGTTTTGGACATTTTCAATGTTAAACATTAATGTAGATGCAGGCTTCTGTGTCTCTTACCACACACTCTTGTTTTCTTAAGAGAAGTTGCCTTAATTCTAGAATAAAGCAATTGTCCATTTGCATCTCCATTTGCATCTGGAACATTATATACAAGTCTAGTAAATGGACCTCAAGAAAAAGACAACAAAAATGATCAGAAGGGTAGAAGGATGCTGCTTATAGACTGACCATCAAGATCTCTTTAGGGAGAACAGATCAAGGCTGGTACTGGACATGATTAATATTTAAAAATATATAAACACCATGCATAATGTAGACACAGAATTGTTAATTCACTTTTGAAATTCTAGGAAGTTAAATTTTGAATAAACATAAGCTCTTTATTCTGAAAGTGCATTTTTTTTTTTTAAAGAGAACAAGTCTACTTTATATACGTGCTCCATTATACCCTTAGAAGAAGACCTTATTTTATAGCGGGGATAGACAGCTGTGAGTGGGCATGTGTGTATGTTTGTGTTTTGTTTTGTTTTTATTAAAGACAGAGTTCACATTTTGGGTGACCTGGTGGTGGGTATTGAGGAGATCACGTATTGCATGGAACACTGCATGTGGTACATGAACAATGAATTTGGAACACTGAAAAAATAAAATAATTTTTAAAAAAGATCCATTAAAACTTAATTGAATTGAAAATTTTATCCGCATTTGTTAAATTTGTCATGCCTTAAAATGTGTATTATCTGGGATTTTGCATGAAAATATAAAATAGCTACATAATTATAACAAAAAATACATTTCCTGAACTGAATAAGGCATAATTTTCTTCTCACATGCATACCTGGAAACCCTAAGTAGTGTTGGTTCTATGATTTGGTTGTCTTGGGAGACAAATAATGAAATCACATTTTAGCCTGAGTTCAGACATCCATAAAGAATTTTTGTTTTGCATAAATAGCACTTGTTATCATTTTACTTAAAATAAAATATTTTCTTCTGGAAAACTCCACCTCAAAAGATGTTTCCATAGAAACCTGAGGAGAAAAATGGGAACATCACTTTAGCTCTGCTCAGAATGATCTACAATAGCCAGATATTTATTTATTTATTAAAAGTGTTTTCATCAAAGTATTGTTCACATATAATGTTACATCAGTTTCAGGTGTACAACATAGTGATTTGACATTTCTATCCATTATGCTTGCTCACCACAAGTGTAGCTACTATGTTACCATACAATGCTATTATACCATTGGGTATTCCTTATGATGTAACTTTTATGCTTATGACTTATTCATAAGTCATAACTGGAAGTCTGTATATCCCATTCTCCTTTACCCATTTTTCCCATCCTGCCACTCTGCTCCCCTCTGGCAACCAGCAGTTTGTTCTCTGCATTTATGGGTCTTTTTCTCCTTTATGTTTGTTTGTTTTATTTTTTAGATTCCACATATAGGTGAAATCATACAGTATTTATCTTATTCTGTCAGACTTATTTCACTTAATATAATACTGTCTGGTTAATCCTGATGTCACAAATGGCAGGATCTCATTCTTGTTTATGATTGAGTAATATTCCACTATTCCCAAATACCATACTTTCTTTACCCATTCACCTATGGATGGACGCTTGGGTTGTTTTCCTATCTTGGCTATTGTAAATAATGCTGCAATAAACATAGGGATGTGTATGTCTTCTTGAATTAGTGTTTTAATTTTCTTTGGGTAAATACCCACTAATGGAATTACTGGATCATATGGTATTTCTATTTTTAAGTTTTTTGAAGAACATCCATACTGTTTTCCACAGTGGCTGCACCAATTTACATTCCCACGGACAGTGTAGGAGGGTTCCTTTTTCTCTACATCCTCTCCAACACTTGTTATTTCTTGTCTTTTTGATTCTAGCCATTCTGACAGATGTGAGGTGATATCTCACTGCAGTTTTGATTTGCATTTCTCCAATGATTAATGATGTTGAGTATCTTGCAGTGCCCAAAGGTTTAAACTTGGCTTGAAATAACATTATTTATGATAATTACCATTGGTTATTAATAAAAGCAATTTACCTGTTATATATATAGTTCAGTTATTATCATCATTAGGATGGAAGAAACAGATTTATGCAAAAGCTGCAGCTATCTACACAATTTTAGAAGATGGGGGAAAAGATGCACTACTTTTATAACTCTCTCACCTTTCATCTTATTCTGGTTGAAGTACATCCTGAGAATTAGGAAAAATCAATTTATTTTAAAACTGTTAATATTGTACTTTAGGGATAGTAAATAATTTTATTCCATGAACCAACCTTGAGATAAGGTTGATGCTGCTAGGAACATTGTGCAAGAAGCCTTGCCTAACAGGTGAGAGTGATGACTTTGATTAGCAGGGTGTGCCAGGAGTTCAGAATGGAAAAATGACAGCCTGCAAACTATATATTTACTATCC
Organism: Nasua narica; assembly: GCA_028533885.1. Taxonomy (NCBI): domain Eukaryota; kingdom Metazoa; phylum Chordata; class Mammalia; order Carnivora; family Procyonidae; genus Nasua; species Nasua narica. The sequence continues at coordinate 4,134 of JAPYYJ010004140.1, forward strand.
CTGAAGTTCTCGATTCATGGATGTATTCAACAGATTCATGTTTGGCTATTTACTCTAATTTGTATTATAGCTCAGTCTCAGTTTAAGTTTCTGTTTAATATGATATTAGAAATATTTTTGGAGAATAAGAACTTCAAAAAATTTTTCAGATCTGAAATAAAATTTTAGATTTTTCTTCTCTTATATCAAAAGTCTAAATAAGTCCAATTCTCTTCTCACCAAATTGATCTTCAGAAAGGAAAAGGGATAGAAGAAGTAGCTAGGAATTCCTAGCTAATGCAGTAAGACAAGAAAAAGAAAAGGCATGTAGTTTGGGAAGGAAGAATAAAACTATCATTGTTCACAGGTGATATGATCATCTATGTAGAAAATACAAAAGAACTGACCACAAAAAAAACCTCCTACAGTTAATAAACAATTATAGCAAGGTTGTGGGATACAAGGTTAATATATAAAAGCTGATTGCTTTCCAGTATACCAGCAATGAACAAATTCTCCTATGTAGAATTTGAAATTAAAAACACAATTCCATTTATATTAGCACCCTCAAAAATGAAATACTTAGAAATAAGTTTAACAAAATATGAATAAGATCTGTATGAAGAAAACTACAAACTGATGAAAGAAATCAAAAGAGAATTGCATAGATGAAGAGATATTCCATGTTCCTGGACAGGGAGACTCAATATTGTCAAACTGTCAGTTTTTTCCAATTTGATCTATAGATTAAACACAATCCCAGTCAAAATCTCAGCAAGTTATTTTCTGCATATCAGCAAACCAATTCTGAAGTTTATATGGAGATGCAAATGACCCAGAATAGCCAATGCAGTATTGAAGGAGAAGAATAAAGTTGGAAGACTGACACTACCTGACTTCCAACTTACTAGAAAACTACAGTAATCAAGAAAGTGTGGTATTGGTAAAAGAATAGACAAAGAAATCATTAGAATAGACTAGAGAGCTCAAAAGTAGGTTGCATAGATACAGGCAACTGATCTTTAACAAAGGAATGAAGGTAATAAAATGGAGCAAAAATGGTCTTTTCAACAAATGGTGCTGGAACAACTGGACATTCATATGCAAAAAAATGAATTTGGACACTGACCTTACACTCTTCACAACAATTAGTTCAAAAATGGATCATGAACCTAAAAGTAAAACACAAAACTATAAAGCTCTTAGAAGATAACATAGGGGAAAATCTAGATGATCTTAAGTTTGGTGGTGACTTTAGTCAAATAACAAAACTAGAGGCATACTCCATGAAAGAAACAACTGATAAGTTGAATATAATTAAAAATTTTCTGCTCTGCAAAAGACCCTGTCAAGAGAATGAAAAGACAAGACACACACTTGGAGGAAATATTTGCAAGACACATCTAATAAAGGACTATTATCTAAAATATACAAAGAACTCTTAAAGCTCAGTAGTAAGAAAACAACCTGGTTAAAGAATGGGCCAAATTCTTTAATACGCTCCTCACCAAAGAAGATATATGGATGGCAAATAAAAATATGAAAAGATGTTCCACATTATATGTCATTTGGTAACACAAATTAAGACAACAGTGAGATAACCACTACACATCTCTTAGAATATGGCCAAAATTCACAACACTAATGACACCAAATACTGATAGGAATATGGAATAACAGGGACTGTCATTCATTGCTGGTGGAAATGCAAAATGTTTTAGCCACTTTGGAAGAAGTTTGGCAGTTTCTTACCATATGATCTAGCAGTCATACTCCTTGGTATTTATCCAAAGGAGTTGAAAACATTTTCACACAAAAACCCATGTTTATAGCAGCTTTCTTCATAATGGCCAAAACTTGGAAGAAACCAACATGGCTTTCAGTAGGTACATTCCATCCAGACAATGGAATATTATTCAGCGCTAAAAATAAAAGAGCCATTTAGCCATAAAAGGACATGGAGGAAACTTAAATGCATATTACTACCTGAAAGAAGCCAGTTTAAAAAGGCTACATACAGAATGATTCTAACTATATGACATTCCGAAAAAGGCATTATAAATTTCTCCAAATCCATAGAATAGACAACACCAAGAGTGAAATCCAATGTAGATTATGGAGTCTGGGTGATGATGATAATGATCTGTCAGTGTAGGTTTATCACTTGCAACAAGTATACCACTCTGGTGAGTGTTGTTATTTGGGGAGGCTGTGTATGTGTGGAGGCAGGAAGTAAATGAGAAATACCTATACCTTCCACCTAGTTTTGATGTGAACATAAAACTGCTCTAAAAAATAACTTCTATTTAAGAAAAAATAAGTAATGCAAGAGGAAAAAGAGTAAATATTTAAAAAAATGAGGCATGGGTACTCAAAATCCTGATATATAGTAAAATGTCACCTCTATGCCTCTCCTATTTCTACATTTCTATATTGAATATGTAATATCAAACTCATATGTATTTACCAGGACATTAGGTATAGGCCCATGAATGTCACTGAAAAATGAGAACAACAACAACAACAACAACAAAATAAGATCTTACCACTTTTTAATGCTGACTAGTGGTATGAAAACACAAGTATACACTATATTTTCTGGTGAAATCAATCCATGCATTGGCACATGAATTTGTTGCTATTGCCAAATGCATTAGTCAAATGTTAATTTATTTAAACTGGTATGTTTAAGCATCATCTTTGGGAAGGGAATATAAGATGATTCTAAATTGTTACTATCACATATTATTTCCCAAAGTACTGAAATGATAAAAGAATAAAGTAAGAGGAGTATGTCTTGGGAATAGAAAATGGGCAGGAATGAAAGCATTTCAGCAATAACTGATGTTTCTCTGAAAAATAACCACCACAGAAGATTCCAATAATTAGAAGAATTCATTGTAAATATAAAAAGAAGTTTTAAGGCCTAGGGTAGGGAAACCAGGACCTTCTTCTGGCCTGACATTTCATTTTGAATATATTTTTTAGTGAATTATGTATGGTGACTGGAAATAAGCTAAAAGAAATGTGTGCTTTTTTCCCCTATAATTAAATAATCACAGGTATATATTTTTAAATACCCCAGTGTTGAATTTACAGTTGCCCTGTATACCATGAAATTCAGTCTAGTCTATATCTAAAACTTGCTTGTCAGTGGTCTTTAAAATATACAACCCTCAAACAGAAAAGACACTTTGACAGGATTTAAATTTTTGGAAATATTAACAGAAGTCATGTATTGCTGTTAATTATGAATTCAATCTAACATCTTGTGTAAAAGATTTTTTTTCTAAGGTTAATGAGGATTTTAAAAAGAGTTGAGGCAGGACAAGAAAGTCCCTCACTACAAGTTATCCTTAAGTGTGGAAAAAATAATACCATGTCACTGTCTCATATAGTAGTCCTATTTTTTTTAATACAAAAGAATCATTTTTGTGTGAAAATGTGACCTTTATAGGATTATAAATGTCAAAACATGGCCTTTTTAATTCAACTTTCTGACAGGCAAATATTTAATTTATGTACTAATGTCAGCTTTTGTACTTTTGGATTCCTAGCTCTTAGCCCAGTGGTTGACACATAAATCCCTCATACATGCTAGTAGAATTTAAGTGAATTCCTTGAAAAAGTTCAGTTCTTTAGAACACAGATCTCATCTCTATCACTCTTGCGCATCATCAGACATTTAACAGCCCTTCGTTAAAGCAGAAAAAAAGTCTTATCAGTCAGTGAAATCGTATCTTTTAAAAAAGTAGAGTTTAGCAACATGATCATTTCATCTGAAAAATAAAATCATGGTTAATCAGTGAAAAAGGACATGAAGTTTCCAGCTCTTGTCACTGCAGCTCCAGCGGCAGGACTTTTTTGCCCACTGTCAGCACTCCAGGAACAGGTTTTGATCCCTCATGTGTAATCTAGCTTGCTCCAGAAGCAGACATTGAGGCAAAAGATTCCAGTGCAAAGAGAGGAATCAAAAAATGAGATAGAAAAGGGAACGGAGCTGATAGAAGATACGTATCTTGCATCTTATAATTGCTGGTAACTTGATACTCTGGGAATTAATGTGGAACTCAAGCCTCAGAATTATCCCACCTGTGGATGACAGAGTGGGAGTATTTATATCCAACTTTCATGAATCATTAGTTGAGTGCTGCTCCCAGGTGGTGCCAATTCCCTGGAACTTCCAGCCTGCCAATCAGAAAGTAGAACCCAGCTGCCAGACAAAGGCTTTAGGAACAGAGAGGCAGAATGCTAGCATTTTAGAAAGGGTGCTAGTGGTAACTAGAATGTAAAGCAAATGGGAAAGGGTGGGGCAGAGATTGTATAAGTATTATTCTCCTCTAAATAGAACCAAGACTTTAGGATAGCTTATTTCAGGTCTTAGGCAAGAACAATTTAAATAGGGAAAAAAATGTTGCTAGAAACCAAGTACATTTTAAAGGATATTATAGCAATGCTAAAAGGACAAAGTTGTGATAATATAAACATCACAATAATAATGATGGTAATTGTGATCAATTTGAATAAGTTGAGTCTGTATTAGACCAGGAGTTCATAATATAAAGTATACAAACCATAGTTGTAACAAAAAAAAAGAAGACTGAATGCAATTAGACATGTTTAATTTTATTTAAAGAAACAAGGGAATGCTAATGTTAATATATTTGGGTGTGTTGTTACTTTTGCTTAATGTACATATGCTAATGAAGCATAGATAGGTACTTGACTCCATATAAACACAGGGAACTATGAGTATAGTCCTAGCAAAAGTAGCAATTACACCAAGGACTGATCAGTACTGGTGGTCTCGCATAATAACCAGTCAGGAAGGGAATTGAGCTGTGAATCAGCATCAGTGATCACACACAATAACCAAGGAGGAACAGGGCTTAACGGTGTATTCAAGATGATAAACTAGCCTCATGGACTAAAGAAGAGAACTAAGGACTGAGAGTCACACAATCCCAATCTCCTGGGAGATACAAACTCAGATGGCCCTACTAATAAAAATAATAATGTTAAATATATAAAACTTCAATAATGTTAACAACATAAATTAATATTCTAGGACAGGACAGTGGATTTTAGTAAACCTTGCCAAGTGAGAATTTTAAAGTATATCTTAAAACCGTATAAAGAAAATAATTATTGCGCCAACCTTAAATGTAGCATTTTGATCATAGACTGTGAAATACAAAAGCACCTTAATCTACAGCCAAGATTTTTATTGTTGGTAATAGTTTCAATGATGTTATTTTAGATATATGTATATACTTACAAGTGTATATTATAAGAAAAAAATAATTATGTTAATATTAGGAATCAAGATTTTCAGAGAGAGAGAGACAGAGAAAGAACCAATGATGTTCAATAAAAACTCATGACTTTAAATTTCAGTTGGAAATATTAGGCAGAATTTGTGACACTTTATCTCCTTTTATAAAAAATAAATATTTTCCAACTGTGTCCACTGAAAAGGTGTGGAAGTATGACAACCCAGGAGCTATGAACATGCAGAATGCCTAAATTGTAGTATTGAAATTTCTCTATTGAAAGGAATCAGAGCTCTTTGGGGGAGATGGCTGATTTCATATGTGGGGTTGGAATGCTCTAGATGAGTCTATGATATATCATTGTACCAGAAAGCAAAGGAACTAACAAAGACTGACTAATGGGTTCATAAAGGAAATAGGAGATAACATAACAAGACTCCTTTTAGCCAAATACTGCACTTGGTTATATCATATTTAATGTAAAAAGACGGTGTTTCTAATGGTATGAGAAGGAGGAGGAAGAGGACTGAAGAAAAACAAATAAAGCTCATGGAAACCATTGGATGTTGCCAGGACATCAATACAGTACTTTAAGTATTGGTAATTATAAAGAAAGAATTAAGCATTTATCTTGACTTTATAAACTTTATTTCAGTTCGATGGCATAAGTCTGTGAATAAAGGAATTTAGAATACTTTAATTAATACAGAAGGATAAAAGAATTCTAGAATCACCAATTTGCAAACACTAATGAAATATATATATATATATATATATATATATATATATATATATATATATATTTAATTTTTTATTAACATATAATGTATTATTTGCTCCAGGGTACATGTCTGTGAATCATCAGGCTTACACATTTCACAGCATTTGCCATAGCACATACCCTCCCCAATGTCCATAACCCTACCCCCCCCCACCTCCCAGCAACCATTAGTTTGTTTCGTGAGTTTAGGAGTCTCTTATGGTTTGTCTCCTTCCCCATCCCATCTTGTTTCATTCTCTTCCCCACCCCCCCAGAACCCCCTGCCCTGCCTCTCAATTTCTTCATATCAGAGCAATCATGTGATAATTGTCTTTCTCTGACTGACTTATTTCACTTAGCATAATACCCTCTAGTTCCATCCACGTTGTTGCAAATGGCAAGATTTCGTTTCTCTTGATGGCTGCATAGTATTCCATTGTATATATATACCACTTCTTCTTTATCCATTCATCTTTTGATGGACATCTAGGTTCTTTCCATAGTTTGGCTATTGTGGACGTTACTGCTATAAACATTTGGGTGCATGTGACCCTTCAGATCACTACATTTGTATCTTGAGGGTAAATACCCAGTA
>JAPYYJ010004141.1:0-10739 GCA_028533885.1 Nasua narica
GGACCCTTGAGTGCATTATGCTAAGGAAGTAAGTCTAATAGAGAAAGACAAATACTGTATGATCTCACTTATATGTGGAATCAAAAAAATTAATTTACAAGCGACTTATGGAATAAGAGATAAGACTTGTGCTTACCAAGAGGTGGGTAATGGGGAGACAGGAAACTGGAGGAAGATGGTCAAAAAAGTAAAAACGGCCAGTTATAAGATAAATAAGTATTGGGGATGTAATCTACACCATGATGATTGTAACTACGGTATGTAGGAAAGTTAACAGAGTAAATCCTAAGAGTTCTCAACATAGCAGAAAATTTTGTTTCTTTATTCTTTTCTTCTTTCTTTACTTTTTACTGTTATCTGTATGAGAAGACAGATGTTAGCTGAACCTGTTGTAATCATTCCACAATATCTACAAATCATGCTCTACATGTTAAATGTATATGGTGATCTATGTCAATTACATCTCAATAAAACTGGAAAAAATTTCTGTTTGGTGAACTGCAACGTTCCCGTGATACACCATGATCATAGTTCTAAATCCAAATATGACGAAGCTGCTGCTGCTATCACGTGACATATTTTCACAGGTATGGAAATGGCCATCATGTTTCTTCTTACGGTTCCCTCTCGGTGTTTTCATGTTGATGATGATGGGAAGGAGGAGGAGGGTAAAGATTAGGATGGTGACATTGAATCACCTAGTCTGGCTTCCTTTATCAAGTAAGAAGTAGGGAAATTTCAGGGGGGCGGGGAGAATTTCATTCACCTCGAGGGGAACAGATGGCTCAAATGTGGATGGAACTCGGCAAACACAACTAGGAAACTGGAGCCTGTCCCTAAGTATACAGTGGGCTAATAAAAGAAAATAAACATTTAGCAACCAATATTGAATGAGATAACAAGAAAAAACACTGCAGCCCCAACAACAGGGCAAACCAGGAGAGCATAAAGGGAATCTTACCCATACAACAGCATGTTTACCTTCCTATTTACCCATCTTGAAAATGTTTAATCTCCATTTTATTGCTGGTGACTCACTGAAAGCAGAGATGGGAGTGAACGAACCAAAGGCTTTGGGGCTGCATGGACTCAGGTTTAATAACCGGATTTTGCCACTTACCAGCTGTATGTCTTTGGAGAAGTGGCTGATCTGGGAGGTTCAATTTTTCTCATGTATAAAATGACTGTTAAAACCTGCTTTTCTGGGATTTTTCGTGAAGGGTAATTTGCATGCAAGAGTTTTATTGGGCTCCTCTCGGGATCACAGCAGTGGGGGAAGGAAAGAAGCAAAATTGGGTTGAGTGGAAGGTGGGCTGCTATGGAGTCGTAACAGAAACCTTAGCTGCTCCTATAGGGTCTCTGGAGCTGGGATGACCCTTCTGAGTTGTCCTTCCCAAGGCAAAGCATCAAGCCTTTAAAGGACCAGACATAGGCTATTGGTTGTTTCCAGGGAGGGTGTGTGTCCTTGGGTAGAAGCAAGTTCCCTGAGAGCTGCTACCATCAAGGGCTGGGGGAATGAATGTTTCCATCGTGAAGGGGTATCTGGATAGTGCCACACAGTCTCACCAGAGTAAGTATAGCTCTGGTCCCATGATTCAGTAGATGCCTCTTCACCTCAGCTCCCCTTCCCAGCATCTCACCATGCTTTTCCTTAAGATGCCATGATTGGACATCAAGCTACCACCATTGGACTCCACTCTAGGGTCCATCTGTCTTCCCGGTCCCCATCCCAGCTTTTTATCCTGATAGCCATTTCCTGAGGTTAGAGCTTGCTTTTCTGGCAAGACCTAGCTACTTTATTCAGAGATTGTCTTTGAGAGGTTCCCAAGAGCAGTCAGATTTTCAAGCCCAGGTCCTGGATCCATTTACCCTGAGAGTCTTTACACACTTCTGCTCTTCTCTGCTTTAGTCCAGATACTAGAGCTTAATCTCCAAATGTCAATATGGCACTAGTCGACAGCACAAAAAAGTACCAAGAGCCAGAGATATCAGGTAGGAGTAAAAAAAAAAAAAGTGCCACTGGAAGTATTTGCATCAAGGTTAGGCCTTTCCCAAAACACAGTCATAGAAAGAGTGACCCGGGTCACTCTGGGAATAACTAGCTGTTGGGTGGCACTCTCCACATAGTCATTGAATCTTACTTTGTATATTATGTGAACTCTTCCAAAGCATCAGTGATGGCTTTGATAATGGCAGCTAATATTTATTGAGCCCTAGCCACATGTCCATTCTGGGCTAAGTGCTCCATGTGGATTATCCCACTTTATCCCCACCGCAATCCTCAGCTCTTGTGAGGAGAAGAATGTTACCCTCTCCATTTTTAACTGAGGAGGTGGCCTAAGGTTTGGGGAGAGGTGGAGAATCCAACACTTGCTCCTTTAGATCCATGAATAATCCTCATGTCAAGGAAGGGTACAAAACCTCAGAATGTGACCTTATTTGGAAATATCTTTGAAGATACAATTAGTTAAGGATCTCAAGATGAAATCGTCCTCACATCCAATGACAAGTGTCATAAGATGAATTGAAGACATGGAGACACAGAAGGAAAGACCATGTGAAGAAAGAGGCAGAAATTGGATTGACATGGCCACAAGCAATGGAAACTGGGAGAGTCAGGGGAGGCTTGTCCTCTAAAGTCTTCAGGGAAAAAGTGTGGCCCTGCTGACACTTTGATTTCTGACTTCTCTGCTCCAGAACTGACCAAGGGTTCTGTGGTCTTAAAACAGCAAATCTGTGTAATGTCTTATGGAAGCTCTAGAAAACAGATATCATGGTGCAATAAAAACTGAGCTAAATTGGGAACCACTGGCCCCAAGTTCTTGTTCTCTGGCCTAATGTGATCTACAAAATGAGGCACCTGGTGCCAATGGCCCCTAAGATTCCCTTCATGTTTGTCAGTGTAGGATCCTAGATCACGCCTTTCCCTCACAAGATCTCTGTGCCTCGTCTTTGCCCCTGGTCGGTCCAGCACATAGGCAGTTACTCAGCTCCTTCAGTAAACCCTTGTAAATGGCTTTTCCTCCTACGAATCTCTTAAATACAATGAAATCTAAAATTACTTCCGTTTTGAAAATACTCTTCATTTGTTCTTGCAATCTCTTCACCTCCTAAGCCAGACACAGCTCAAATGAGAGGATCAAAAGTTATTGTAAGGCCCTTGGCTTCACCTGACTCTTCACGTCAATGGGCTGTGTCAGCACTATGTAGGCCCTAGAAAGAGCCTGACTCTCAGGAACAATCACACCAGTGACCTGAAAAAGGTTGAAGTCTATGAAATGGAGGACTTTTTACAGCATAGATAATGCCCATGTGGGCATTATGGTCTTCCTTTAAACTTCCCCAAGACAAGACCATGACCAATATCTTCCCATCAAGGAGGCAAGCAAAATTGAAACAACATAAAGGTAGATTACTTCCGGGGCACCTGGGTGGCTCAGTTGGTTGAGTGGCTGCCTTCGGCTCAGGTAGTGATCCTTGAGTTCTGGGATCGAGTCCCACATTGGGCTCCTGGCTCCATGGGGAGTCTGACCTTCTCTCCTTTCATGCTCTCTCTCACTTTCTCTGTCTCTCAAATAAATAAATAAAATTAAAAAAAAAAAAAACCAAACCAAAAAAAAAAAAAAAAAGGTAGATTACTCCCCTTAAAACACTTTGCTCCTCAGTGATCCCATAAATAGATCTAGACATGGGTCATACTCCCTCACTTTAGACATATGCCCATGGCTGAATACCAAAAGCATCAGGGAACTGAAGGAAAGAAGGGTTAGTTAACTCACCCAAGGTCACTCGGCCAATAAGTAAAGGAACAAGAATCACACTTAGTTTGACTCCAAAGTGTGTGCTCTTAATTCCTACCCTACTTTCCCCCTTTCCTCACACTCTGATTTGGAGAATGGCATAGCTAGAAGCAAGAACAAAGACAATGAGACTAGTTAAGGTACTTGTAATTTTCCAGGTAGGAAACAAAACGTGCTTGAATGAAGGTCGGAGTAATACTTTAGAGACAGTGGCTTGCAATTTTCAGGAGGTGGAAGTTAGATATGGGGGTTGATTTACAGGAGAAGGCATTGGGATAGATAACACCTAGTTTTGTGTCTTGATAAGTGAGTAAATGGTGGTATTCACCTTGGCTGGAGCGCAGCAGTAGAAGAGATAACTTGAGTTCAGTTTTGGGCACACCAGTTGTATCTTCATTCATGTGGAGATGCTCAGTAGACAGCTGTCTAAATGGTATATCTATTAGTATAAATTTTTACCTTTCCCAGATTTGCTTGGCCTCTCCTGCTTCTCAAACACTTGGCCACTTGCTTAATGGAGAAAACCCAGACTGCTGCCATTTAGACTGTCAACACCTCTGGGAGTCCTAGTCCTAGTCACCCCTGAAGGGGACTAGCCTCTGGCAGCCTCCATTGTCCCCAAGATGGTGGAAACCACTATGGCCTTGGTCTCCAAACCTGGCCTCATTCCCATCAGGTGCTGGCTTCTCCCACCACTTCTAGACTCAGATGAAATGCTACCGTGGGAGACTGGCTTCGCCAAGAGCATCTTATAACCTGGAAGTACAGGGGAATAAATGTTCCATATGATAAAATTTCACTAATGAGAGACAAAAGTTGAAAGGAACCAGCAGATACCGTATTCTTCCTTCTTCCCTATGATCAACTGTTTCACAGAAAAATAGTTCCAGTATCCTTGAGACATCCTACATGAACAACCAAAAGAACCGCGCATCCTGGATTCTTAGCAACTTGGCCACACACCACTCTGTATTTGTTTTCCCTCATTTTCTTTTCCCTTCATTCATAATTTGCTGAAAGGTACTTCCTACAATTACAAAGCATTAGCTTGTAAGCTTAGCCTTTGGCTCTGTTTTCCAGGAAGCTCAGGTTATAACAATTGGTACAAGGAGTGCCTCTGGGAAGCAGATACTCAGCATGGAGTTTTGACGGATGGTTTTCCCACCTATCTGAGGTCTGCTCTTGGGAGTAAGTGTGATACTAAAACCCCTCTGGCAATTAGAACATAAATACTAAAGCTTTAACGTACGTTTAATTGGGACAAGGTGTAGGTGGAAGGGGAAGAAACGAGATCAGTAGATGCTGTACCACATGGTATAAGAGCAAGAATAATTATCAGGGTTGTGGTAAGAGGTAAGTATTTTTGAAAGCACTGAAGATCTTGCTGAAAAAAAAAAGCATAAACAATAAGCTCAGGATAATTGCCAACTCAAGAAACACCGTAAATATTAGGGATCCTTTGTGTCAGCTTTCAAGGGGACTACTGTCGTCTCCAGCCTTAGGCCATGCTCTGCTGAAATATCAGGTCTGGGATCTGATTATTTTATTTTATTTTATTTTATTTGCAGAGAGAGATCACAAGTAGGCAGAGAAGCAGGCAGAAGGAGAGGGGGAAGCAGGCTCCCTGCTGAGCAGAGAGCCCAATGTGGGGCTTGATCCCAGGACCCTGAGATCATGACCTGAGCCAAAGGCAGAGGCTTTAATCCACTGAGCCACCCAGGCACCCCTGGGATCTGATTCTAAGTGTGGTTGAATTGCAAAGGAGGCTGACAGCACAGCCTCGACAAGTTGCTTATGTCAAAGTCAGGGCCATTATAAGGGAATAGTAGACCCTGAGACCCAAGATGGAGACACTTGGGTGGATTAACCCGATCATCTTATACCTATAAATTCGCCTAGCCCTCCTGGCAGACAAAGCAGACTTCTTTCCTTTGCCATAGAAGAGTAAATTTTCCTTGCCTTGAAACTGTCTCATTTGAATGAGGTGACTTACACTATGATGTTAGGTCCGGAAGTTCTACCCTCTCAACTCCTCATTGGCTTCAGGCCAATCGACAGGGTCAGACCTCAGCACAGCCTGAGCAGGAAAGCACAACCTGTTTCAGGAAAAATAGAACACATGTCAAAGAAACATAGTACATGACTAATATGTTTTAGTAGGAATTTGGAGAATATTTATGAATAAGGAAGAATTTATTGACATGGTAGGTACTTACTCATGACTTAAAATTTAATATTGTGCCCTCAAAAGACATGTATGCCAAATATGAGGTATACACCCCATAAAAAGTCTTGGGGCTGACATATTGGTGAGGAAAGTTGCCTGAAGCTGGTTCTTATATTTTGTTGGGATGACCCTTTGAAGTCTAGGTATCACAATGACCTAGAATAAATGAAATAGGAATACCAAAATCCCCTTGGCCCAAGATTGAGGAAGGGGTCAGAAGGCTCAGGGATATAGGGTGTGAGGGTGCATTTATATGTAGAACCCAAAACCCATCCCTTTGGCAATGCAGTCAGAGGAGGGTCATTCATTCCAAAAAGGCCAATGCTTTTGCAAAGGAAAAGAGGGAACAAAATCTTTGACAAGCTTGATGGCATTCTCTTCCATAGGTCAGGGTTGACAATGGGACAATGGGAAATGCTGCCATGGAACTGGGCTCCCTCTTATCAATGGGCATGATGAGGTTCTGGAAAGTCAAAAGCCAGGTGTAGCATCAAACTCTCAGAAGCTAAGTAGACATATGTGTCAGTTACATCTTGCTAATTATATTTATTAATTTTAACAGTTTGCAGATTCTTTTGTGTTTTTTACATATCTAATGTTGTCTGTGCATAATGAGAGTTTTGTTCTTTCCTTTCCAGGACATATTATCTTTTATTTCCTTCTGTTGCCATATTGCTTTGGTTTGAATCTTTCTTAAAATCCTAACATCTTTATCTCATTCCTGGTCTCAGGGGAAAATATTTCAATGTTTCATAATTAAGTATATTTGCTGTTGATTTTTTATAGATGCCTTTGTGTAGGTTAAGAAACTTCCCTTTTCTTCCCAGTTTGCTAGGAGTTTTCCTTATTATCATCATTACCATTATTATTAATGGATGTTGCATTTTTAGCATTTAAAAAATTTCTCAAAATGATTTCTTCCTTCTAATATGAATTATCTCGATTGTTCTTTAAATGTTAAAAAGCTTTACATTTCTGGAATACACTCAATATTTTTGTGATAATATTTTTGTTTTGTATCACTGGGCTTTATTTGCTTTTTTAGTTTAAAATTTGACATCTACCTATGAGAAATATTGATCTTAACTTTCCTTTTTATTAATAGTTTCATCAGATTTTAGTATTGTGTTAATGCTGGACTCAAAACAAATTAAGAAATATTGTCTCTTTTTCTAATGGCTGAAAGGGTTTGTATGAGATCAGCATTATCTCCTCTTTAAATATTTGAAAATTCATCAATGTGACCATAGATCTGGATATTCCTTTATGACAAAAATTTTAAGAAAGAGTTCAATTTTGATAATAGTTTTATGACTATGGCTAAGTTGTTTTTCCAAGAGGTATTTCCAATTCTTTGACAAATGTATTAGCGTTAAATTGTTAATAATCTATTATTGATTACTTTTTATTGTCTGTGGGGTGTCTCACGACCCCAAAGACAATAAAATACTTTTTTTCCTGGTATGGTATTTCTGCTTTCTCTCTTTATTTTTATTTTATCCAGTCTTGCAGAGGATCTTGAGTTTATTGTTTGAGTTTCATTATTCATTTCATAGACTCTGATTTTAAATTTTTAAGTTTTTCTGTTGTACATGTGATTTCATTTAATCGACTTTGGTTTTTATATTTATCACTTACTTTCTCTGATTTTTCATTTTTCTATTTATTGTGATAAAATCTTAGATTATTTATTTTTTACCTCTCCTCTTTACTAATATACGCATTTGAATCCATACATTCTTTTTTTCTAAGCACTGTTTCTGCTTTATTCCAAAATTTGGCATGATATATTTTCATTGAAATTAAATTCAAAATATTTTCTAATATTCATTTAAATTTCTTTTTTAGTTATGTGTTATTTAGAAGCATGTTGATTGGGGTGCCTGGGTGGCTCAGTCATTAAGCATCTGCCTTCGGCTCAGGTCATGATCTCAGGGTCCTGGGATGAAGCCCCACATCGGGCTCCTTGTTCAGCTGGGAGCTTGCTTTTCCTCTCCCACTCCCCCTGCTTGTATTCTCTCTCTCTCTGTCTTTCTCTCTGCCAAATAAATAAATAAAATCTAAAAAAAAAATAATAAGCATGTTGATTAATATTTTTAACATTTGGAAATTTTCTGGTTGTCTTTTTGTTGATGATTTTTAGCATAATTGCACTACAAGTAAAGAATGTACTCTCAATTATGTCAATTCTTTGAAGTGTACTTACACTTGCTTTCTGATGCAGCACAAGAAAAGTTTGGGTAAATGTTCATGTGCATTCTGTAATTCTTGGACATACTGATATCTATATGTGAAGTAGATAATGTTCAGATTTTCTACATTGTTTCTATTATTTTATCTCTTAGTACTAGCATCCATTGAAGAAGGTGTGTTAAAATCCCACAATTTAGGGGGCACATGGGTGGCTCAGTTGGTTAAGCATCTGCCTTTAGCTCAGGTCATGATCTCAGGGTCATAGGATGGAGCCCCCAGTCAGACTCCCTGCCCAGCAGCAAGTCTGCTTCTCCCTCTCCCTCTGCCTCTGCTACCCACTCATGCTCACTCAGTCTCTCTCTTTCTCTTTCTCTCTTTCTCAAACAAATAAATGAAATCTTTAAAAAATAAAAAATAATCTTTAAAATAAAAAAATTTTAAAAATTCTCCAATTTGGTTGAGGATTTATAAGTTTGTTTTAATCTTACTTTCTTGTAATGCTTTTATCTGCTTCTGGTATTAGGGTAATGATGGCCACATAGAATGAGTAAAAAAAAAATGTTCCCTCTTTCTATATTTTTGAAAGAGATTGTAGGGAATTGGTATAATTCCTTCTTTGAATATTTGGTAGAATTCACCAGTGAAACCATCTGGTCCTGGTGCTTTGTTATGGACAGTTACTGTTCATTCAAATTCATTAATAGATAGAAATCTACTCAGATTATCTATTTGTTCTTGTGTGAGTTTGGGTAGATTGTGTCTTTCACAGGATTGATCCATTTCTTTTTAGGTTATTAAATTTATGGGTATGGACTTGTTCGTAATATTTGTTTATTATACTTTTTCCTTTTAATGTCTATAGCAGTAGTACTGATGGTCCCTTTTTCACTTTTGATATTAGTAATTTATTTCTCTTCTGTTTTCTTGATTATCTTGGCTAGAGGTTTATCAATTTTATTGATCTTGTCAAAGCCAGTTTTTGGTTTTGTTGATTTTCTCCACTAATTTCCTGTTTTGATTTTATTGATCTCTGCTCTGATTTTCAGTATGTCTTTTCTTCTCCTTAATATGGATTTAATTTGCCCTTTTTTTTCTTGTTTTGTATATTAGAAGCTCTAAATAACTGATTTTAGATCTATTCTTTTTTTTTTAGATTAAAAAAATTTTTTTTAAGCAACCTCTATACCCATTGTGGGGCTCAAACTTACAACCCTGAGATCAAGAGTTGCTCTACTGACTGAGCCAGCTAGGTACCCCTAGTTCTATTCTAATGTATGCATGCAATGTAATAAATTCCCTGTAAGCATTGCTTTTGCTACATTCCATAAATTTCGATAAGTTATATTCATTTTGATTTAAATTACTTTTTAATTTCTCCTGAAATTTATTTTTTGACCATGGGTTATTTAGAAGTGTGTTGTTTAGGGGTGCCCAGGTGGCTCAGTCAGTTAGGAATCTGACTCTGGATTTTGGCTCAGGTCATGATCTCAGGGTTGTGAAGTCCAGCTCCCCGCTAGGTGTGGAGCCTGCTTAAGATTCTCTCTCACCCTCCTCTCCTTCTCCCCTTTCCCTTTCTAAAAAGAAAAAGAAGGCTGTTGTTTAATATTCAAATATGTTTATATTTCTTAGATTTTTTTCATTCCATTGATTTTCAATTTTTTTCCATTGTAGTCTGAAACCATACTTTATATGATTTCTATTCTTTTGAATTTAAGGTGTGTATTATGGTCCAGAATGTGGTCTTTCTTGGTGGATGTTTCATGTGAGCTTGAGAAGAATGTGTATTCTACTGTGGTTGGGTAAAGTATTCTTAAGTGCCAATTAGATCCAATTGATTAATGTTACTGTTTGGTCCAATGATATCTTTATTTTGTCCCCTTTTGTACTGGTTCATTACTGAAAGAGAGGTGTTGAAGTCTTCTACTACAAGGATGGGTTTTTCCATTTCTCCTTGCAGTTCTACCACTTTTTGTCTCATGTATTTTGATGCTTATTTATTAGGGGCATACATATTAAAAATTGTTATATTTTCTTGAAAAGGTGATCCCTTTATCATCATGCAATGCCTTCTTAATTCCTGATAATTTTCCTTGCTCTGAAATCTGCTTTGTCTGAAATTAACATAGCTAATCTATGGGTTTTGTTTTTTTTAAATTAGTGTTAGCATGGTATATCTTTCTCTACCCCTTTACTTTTAATCTGGTTGTGTTTTTATATTTAAAGCGGGTTCCTTATAGTAATTTATTTGGGTCTTGTTTTTCTCCAGACTGTGATAGTCTTTTAATTGGTGTATTTAGACCATTTGTATTTAAAGTGATTATATAGTTAGATTATCATGACTACCTTTGTAACTGTTTTCTGTTCATTGTTCTGGTCTTTGTCCCTTTTATTTGTGTTCCACTCTTTTTCTGCCTTCTCTGATTTTAATTGAGCATGTTATAGGATTCCATAAAACCTTTTCACGTGGTTGATCTAGAGTTTGCCATATATGGTTTTGTATTTCTCAGTCCACTTTCAAA
>JAPYYJ010004142.1:0-10738 GCA_028533885.1 Nasua narica
CCACCCTCATGTTCCATTCTGGCTTCATCAACATCCAACCTGAGTCCCTCTGACTTCAGCTTTCAGACTCCATTGCTCAGATGCCTTGGTGAAGATGACAACCTTCCCAATGTGTTGATGGCGAGGAGCCCCCAAGATCAGGCTCTGGACCCCCTTCCAAAAGGCCAGCTCAGTGGAGTAACCTGAGGAGGACACACCTCAGCACAAAGGTTTCCTCCCCATCCCTAAGCTCCTGTCCTTCCCAGGCAGCTCATGTCCCACCTGTACCCCCAACCATAGCCCTTTCTCACCCAGGTAAGAGTCCCTCATGTCCACATTCTCTTGAGACATGTTGATGAAAGTGCGGCTTGTATTTTGGGGGTACAAAAAGGCACCTCCAGACCAGCTGAAGCTCCCAACAGCCCCCAGAACTGGTCCATCCTGGGAGGAAAGGATTCCAGGGCTGAGCAAGCCCAAACAAAAGAAGACAGCCTATTCCAAAGTAATGCCTGCCCCTGATTCTGCTAATTATTTGGAATTCTCTTCCTTCCTCCCTAGTCTTCTTCAACAACTTCAGTGTCACTCACTCCTAATGTCTCTCAGTCCTCCCCAGTGCCACTGTTCCAGTAAGTACCAACTCTTCTCACCCACGACCCTTTTTGCTCCATCCTCTAGTACCACAGAGTTAGGTTTCCTCAGAACCAAGAATCATATAGCCACCACCCTGCTGGCAATCCAAGATGGCTCCCTATCACCAAGCCGTTGAGGATGGCATCTACAGTTCTCCCCAGTCAAATCTGTGCAGATACCCTATGTTTAAACACATGAAGCATTTGACCTGGACACCTCTCTCTTCTGTCTTTCTAGGACTCCACTCGTCCCTCAGGAAGAGTCAACCTCAAACTCACCTCCTCTGTGAGGTCTTCTTTGGCTCCCTCATTGAGTGATAGGTGTTTCCTACTCTGCATACTTTGTTTATTGCCTTTTTAAACTTTTGACTATGGATAATTTAGAACATATACAAAAGCAGAAAGAAATGCTTTGAACTCCCATGACCCCACTTCAATGATCAATTCATGACCAACCTTGTTTCATTTCTATGTCCCCTCGACTCACCCCCAAAATTACTGTGAAGCAAATCCCTCTGGATATTTCAAACACACATGTACTTGCACACAAGTCATGTTATATTGTCATTTCTTTCATCTGCATGATCTGACCTTTCCCATCTTTCCACTCCCTTCTCTCACTCTGCTCCAGCTACTCTGGTCCTTCTATCTCTCTAGTGCAGTGACCGTGCTCATGCTTCAAGACCTTTTCACTTGCTTTTTCTCCTCTTCCTGGAGTAATCTATCCCAGATTTTTCCAGGCCTGGCCCTTTATCATCATTTAGCTTTCGTTGTCCCTCCTCAGGCCTCCTCTGATCACCTCTCTTGCTCTACCCTAATGGCTAGCACAATCTGAAGATATTTTCTTGTTGTTTCTTTTCTCCTCCCACTGGATATATGCTCTCTGAGAGCAGGAACCATGGCTATCCTGTTATCTGCTGTGCTCCTGGCACCTACATACACCACCTATATGTCTCTCTCCAAACAGACAGAATCTGCTTTCTTATTTACTTATGGATGCCAACTCCCAGCACAGGGCCAACCCAGGATTGGTGCCTGAGACCTGTTTATCAAGTATGTGTTCCACCTACCATTGTTAGTACCGAACTGAAGCCTTCTTGTGACATCTCATGTTGGAAAGAGCTACTTGTCTTTGATTGGGTCCCTGTGGGGAAACAGGTCACTTAGGCTCTGGTGGCCATGAGACCACAAGGACTCAAAGCTGAAGGAGAAGAATGAATCTGAAGCTCAGGTTCTGGGGTACAATTCTGGGTGAACTGTGAATAAGGATGCCCCTTCAGTACTTCAGGGGACAACTGGGTCCAGAACCTTCAATCCCAAGACCAAAGCTCACCCTGCATTTACCCTCAACTGCAAAGATCTTCTTCTGCAGCTGCTCCTGGATGCTGCCGAGTGCTGCAAAATTGTCCACCCTGAACACGTGATCCTGAGAGGGCACTGAGCCAATGGTGTTCAGCTCCTGCCTGGCAGTGGGTTCCTGGAATGCATTTCCCACCTATAACAGAGAGACAGATGAGGAGGACACCACCAGCCTTTTCACCTGAGAGAGGTACAGCCTGAGTCTGAGGAGACATGAGGAAGTGGACATACCCCAATGGCATAGCGAATGATGCCAGCTCTCTCTGCCTGGGGGATGACGTCGCTGTAGTCCAGGGGGTCTTTGTATTTCTGCCCATCTGTGATGACAATGAGAATCTTCTTGGCACTTTTACGGGCCCCATTCTTACTATGAAATAGTTCTTCCCTGTCAATGAAGAAAGGGAGATGACTCTCTGTAGATGATATTGATTCTGGAAAAAATAACTTGTAGCACTAGAAGCTCATCTGGAGATACGGAGGAGTCTTGGTACCATCAGATGGTCTCAAGCATGTTAAAAAATTGCTTCAGCCTTTTTGAAAGTCACACAATGATTAGTAAGACTAATAATAAAGGTACTCATATTCCTTTTTCAATAATTCCATCTACCACGGTACCTCATTTTCAGGAGGCAGTATGGTTCAGAATAGAAACTTTCTGACAGACTTGGACAATTGTTTTTTTTTTTCAATGCATATGCACGTTATTTTTTTCCCCAAACACGTTTGTTTTATTTTTTCAGTGTTACAGGATTGATTGTTCATGCACCACACCCACTGCTTCATGCAATACGTGCCATCCTCAATACCCACCACCCGGCTCACCCAACCTCCCACCTCCTCCCCTCCAAAACCCTCAGTTTGTTGCTTAGAGTCCACAGTCTCTCATGGTTCATTTCCCCTTCTGATTTCCCCCCATTGACCCTTCCCTTCCTTCTCACAATGCCCTCCATGTTTTTCCTTATGCTCCACACGTAAGTGAGACCATAAGATAATTGACTCTCTCCACTTGATTTATTTCATTCTGCATAATCACTTCCAGTCCCATCCATGTTGATTCAAACGTTGGATATTCATCCTTTCTGAGGGAGACATAATATTCCATTGTATAGATGTACCACATCTTCTTTATCCATTCCTCTGTTGAAGGTTATCTTGGTTCTTTCCACAGTTTGGCGATGGTGGCCACTGCTGCTATGAACATTGGGGTACATGTGGCTCTTCTTTGTACTGCATCTGCTTCTTTGGGGTAAATACCCAGTAGTGCAATTGCAGGGTCATAGGATAGCTCTATTTTTAATTTCTTGAGGAATTTCCACACTGTTTTCCAAAGTGGTGCACCAATTTGCATTCCCACCAACAGTGGAGGAAGGTTCCCCTTTCTCCACATCCTCTCCAGCATTTGTTGTTTCCTGTCTTGTTGATTGTGGCCATTCTAACTGGTGTAAGGTGGTATCTCAGTGCGGTTTTTATTTGAATCTCCCTGATGGCTAAAGATGATGAACGTTTTTTCATGTGTCCCTTAGCCATTTGTATGTCTTCTTTGGAGAAGTGTCTGCTCATGTCTTCTTCCCATTTTTTGATGTGATTGATCATCTGTTTTTTGAGTGTTGAGTTTGAGGAGTTCTTTATACATCTTAGATATGAGGCCTTTGTCTGTAATGTCATTTGTGAATATTTTCTCCCATTCTGTGGGTAGCCTGTTTCTTTTGTGGACTGTTTCCTTTGCTGTGCAGAAGCTTTTTATTTTGATAAAATCCCAAAAGTTCATTTTTTCTTTTGTTTCCTTTGCCTTTGGAGACATGTCCTGAAATAAGTAGCTGTGGCTGATGTCGAAGAGGTAACTGCCTATGTTCTTCTCTAGGGTTTTGATAGATTCCCGCCTCACTTTGAGGTCTCTAGGGTTTTGATAGAGTCCTGCCTCACTTTGAGGTCTTTTATCCATCTCGAGTTTATCTTCATGTATGATGTAAGAGAATGGTCGAGTTTCATTCCTCTACATATAGCTGTTGGATAGTTCTTTTACCTCTTTGAGTCTCTACTTCTCTCTGTGAAGATGAAATTAATAACTATACCATAGCTGTTCTTCAAAGATGACTCCCAGTGTGCTGTACCTGGTTCCTTTCCCATAGTGAATCTGACCTGTGGCCAATTTCAGCAGTAGCATGAAATGGAAGTGACACCATGCCTGTTATGGATCTTAGAAGCATTGGTAACTCTTGCACTTTGGGAACCCCTGAGCCACCAGGAGGGAAGTCCATAGCTCAATACTTCTATAACTTCTATAGTGAGAGAAAGACTCCACCACCCAGCTGAGCCCAGCCTTCCAGCCAGTCCTGCCAAGGCAGGACCATGTGAATAAATCCCTCATGTTCCAGCTTCTGAAAGCAGATGGGCCCCGAATCATGAAAAATGTTAATAAAATAGTTGTTGCTTAAGCCACTAAATTTGGAAGTGGTTTGTTAGGCAACAAGAAATAAATTAGACAAACCATATGAGGTTATTCTGAGGATCAAATTCATCCATAGTGAATGACATATAGGTAAACATAAATTCTATAGTAGCTATTACAAATGATTATAAATGTAACTATATGATTATATAGTTCTATAAATTCAGAATAAACACACACACACACACACACACACACACACACACACACTCAACATGTAATACTGGAAACAACCTAAATGTCCAAGATCAGGGAAGGGATTTAGCAAATCATGATCCAGCTGCTTGGTGAGAAAGTACAGAGCCATTTCAAAGGGAAACAGTAAAAGTTGTAGAGAAACATGGCACAAGTTCATGTAACAGATGAAAAAAAAGGCAGGATGAAACTAGTTTCTGCCCACATTGTGACTATATAAACTATGTCTTAATAAAGACAAGGATGGAAGTGGCCCTGTGCTTCGTGGGTGGGATTTGTTTATTTTTTTTTTCATCCTTTCTTTTTGCTAAAATACTGTGAGGTGGTGGTAGAGGGACTATAATACTTTTTCCAAAAATTTCCCTAATGTTATTTCAATTTTGTCTTTTTTGTAATGAAACTTCTAAAAAAGAAAAATAAACAGTCAGTGGCAGAGAGGCCCTGAGATGGCTTTCACTCTGTGGAGTGGGGAAGCTGCTGTTCTGGGTGATGGATGTTGAGGAGACCTCCACCATCACCCACCACTGCGGAGAGCTCCAAGGGGTAGGAAAGGAAGTCACTCCTTTGTAACTTTCTTTTTATTACTATTTTTTCTTTTTCTTTTTATTATATTATGTTAGTCACCATACAGTGTGTCATTAGCTTCTGACGTAGTGTTCCAAGATTCATTGTTTACATATAACACCCAGTGCTCCATGCAATATATGCTCTCCTTAATACCCATCACCAAACCAACACATCCCCCCAACCTCAGTTTGTTTCTTGGAGTCCACAGTCTCTCATGGTTCATCTCTCACTCTGATTTCCACCCCTTCATTTTTCCCTTCCTTCTCCTAATGTCCTCCATGCTATTCCTTATGTTCCACAAGTAAGTGAAACCATGTGATAATTGAGTTTCTCTGCTTGACTTATTTCACTCAGCATAATCTCCTCCACTTCCATCCATGTTGATGCAAAAATTGGATATTCATCCTTTCTAATTTCTGAGTAATATTCCATTGTATGTATGGACCACACTGTTATCCATTTGTCTGTTGAAAGGCATCTTGGCTCTTTCCACAGTTTGGCGATTGTGGACATTGCTGCTCTGAACATTGGGATGCATATGACCTCCTTTTTTTTTTTGAGATTTTATTTATTTATTTGACAGAGGGGAGAGAGATCACAAGCAGGCAGAGAGGCAGGCAGAGAGAGAGGGGGAAGCAGGCTCCCCGCTGAGCAGAGAACCCGATAAGGGGTTCAATCCCAGGACCCTGAGATCATGACCTAAGCCAAAGGCAGAGACCTTAACCCACTGAGCCACCCAATTGCCCCACATATGACCCTTCTTTTAAGGGGAAGAGGCATTCCTCTTGGTTGTCCAGTCCCATGGAGCCAGTGTTCAGGGCAGGAAAGCCACCCAGCAGTAAAGAGGATACATTTGGTGGGAGCATCCCTTGTTCAGCATTTCTCTTGCACCACCCCCAGAGTGGAACCCCGAGGTGCACAGGAAGTCGAAGATCCCAGACATTCAGCCCACTTCTTTCTCATAAGAACCACATCTGAGGGTTTTAGCAAGGAAGGGGGATGGAGGATTTGTTATCCCAATGGTGGGTATTAAGAAGGGCACATATTGCATGGAGCACGGGATGTTATACTCAATGAATCGTGGAACACTACATCAAAAATTAATGATGAATTGTATAATGACTAGCATAACAACAACAACAAAAACCACAACATCTGTTCTGGTCTCACCTCAAGTCATTTCTTTATGGTTGGCCTAGCTGGAGAGGCACCCAGTTAATGCAAGGTTCATATGGATGAGGAATGTGGGAAGAGAGGGAAATGAGTGAGGAGAGAAACACACAAACATTTGACAATTCCCAAGTATCTGCCAGGGAGATGAAACAGGGGTGCACCATTCCCTGGATAAAACACCAACCACTTATCCAGCACTTCTGGTGCAAAAGAATTGCATGCGTGTTATCTCCTTTAATCCTTACAACCAAATTGGAAGTTTATCTTCATTTAACAGTTTTATGAGCCTTAGAAAGATTCAGTAACTCCCAAGGGTTGCCTAGGTCACCAGCAGGGAGCCAGAATGAGAACTCGAGTATGTCTGAAGCAAAGCCCATGTCTCTGGCTGCCCCAGTTGGAATCAGGGTCCAGTCAATCCAAGGTCAAGCAAAGAGGAAACACTGAAGAGGAGTGCTGTTCTATATCAGGGGAATAATCCAGGGACATCTCCACCTACTTCCCCCTCACTTCCCTTTTGAGCCCCTTTCCCCAGATTCCCAAGGCTCTGCAGAAGGGCTGTGCAGACCAGCATGAGGAAGTTGTGTGGCAGCTTAACCACATGAGGCAGAAAGGGGAACTTACACCACTGTCTGGATGCCCGTGGCTGTAAATGTCAGGCCATCCAGCTGGACGATGGGATCCACCAGGCTCTGAGGGTTTGAGTTGCTCTGGAATTGGGTGAAGGTGAAGTGAATCTCCAGGAGGTTGGAATACTGTATCAGGGAAAACTGCAAAGGAGAAGAGGAATGCCCTGGGGCTTAGGAGTTATTCTTTTAAAAACTTTTTATTTTGGAATAACTTTGGATTTAGAAACCATTTTCCATGTGTTTTTGAGGCTAAAACCCAAGGGAAATGTGGCCCCAAAAGAAAACTACAAAATCAAAACCAAATGATGTTTCTTTCAGAGTTTGCAAGGAATAACCTTTCCTATCTCAGTATTTCTTACTTAGATTTTTAAAAATTTTCATAATATGTGAAATTAACTTGTAGACTATATTTCCTCGTTTCTCAAGATTTTCTACATACATATGCACTAATTACCGGGAAATAAAATAATAAGACAAATCATGAGTTATGTGGAAACATAATAAAGAAATCATTAATTACTTGGCCAAGTTACCTTCAGTCTAATTTCACAGCAAAACTATTTTTGCAGTCCTTTCAATGCTTTTAAACAGAAAAAAACTTTATTTCCTAGGCCATGTGGGGACATATTAAATGCCATGGGGGAACTTCCTCAGGTCAGGGCTCAAATCAGCCCTGCACTAGGACACTAGTCTCATCATGGCACAGGTCCACTGAGCCAACCCCCAGCAATACCAGGCTTCCACCTAGGTTGGTCTTCCCCAAAGCAGCTGCCACCCCCTCTTCACTCCCCAGGCCTCAGGGACCCAGTCTTTACCAGGGTGTTGGTGCCTTCAAACTGTCCCATCACAGCTCTGACAAAGTCTTTCATCTGCTTAAAGTCACTTTGGACAATGCTGCCAGAACCATCAATCAGGAAAACAATGTCCATCTCTTGACTCAGACAGTCTGCAGAGAAGAAGGAAAGAATCAGAGATGCCTGTGTGGGTCCCAGCCATCTCCCAGGGTCCAGAAACCCTTCCTGCTCCACAGAGTTAAGGGGCCATTCTTGGCCTAGGAATCAATTCCCACCCAGTTTCCACACCTTCCATGGAGGAGGCCCAAATCCTTTGCCCAAAATTTAAGAAACAAAACAAATAGGTGAAGAAAAAAAGAGAGAGAGGCAGAGAGAGAAAGAAGGGAACAGACTTAATTGAAGAGAGTGAACTGATGGTTATCAGAGGAGAGGTAGTTGGAGGGATGGGTTAAATAGTTTATGGGAATTGAGGAGTGTACATGTTGTGATGAGCACCAGGTGATTGTTGGAATTGTTGAATCACTATACTGTACACATGAAACTAGTATAAACAACAATATGATAACTGTACTGACATTAAAATTAAAACTTAATTTTAAAACAGAGTTCTAAGCTCAAAAAAAAAAAAAACACGAAATCTGTTGCCCCAGCATCCCTACCCCCACCCCACAGAGTCCCCTGCTTCCCTCCTTCCACAAGGCCTAGGAAGGGGAGAAAGAAGTAAAGGATAGAGGCCAGATGGGTTCCTTATTCAATTGCTCAACAAATAGTTATTGAATACACACTAGGAATGTCATAGAGCACAAGGGGAAGGCAATTTAGCAAAGTGATTCAAGTGTGCATTCTGAGCATGCTGGGCTCAAATCACAGCTCTCCCACCTACTAGTGATGAATTCAGGCAATTTATGTAACTCCACTGGGCTTCAATTTTCCCATCTGTAAAATAGGGATAATAACAGTGCCTAACACATGGACTAGGATAAAAAATGTTGATATGTACCTAAAATACTTAAGACAGGGCCTAGCCACCTGTTGCTGTTATGGGGGTTAGCTGTTATGACTATCATCACCATGTGCCAGGCATTGTTACAGGCACAAGACACCTGCAGCAGATGCTAAGGTTTTCCACCAAGAAGACCCACCCCCTCTCAGGACAGAGGACCTTCTTATCAGCTACAGGAAGTATTAGCTCCCCGCTGATAGCTCAGGAGATGCCTTGTCCAAGATTACAACTCCTGTTCTTAGGGGCAGCCTGCATTCAGCCATGTTCCAAGCTCCTCTGGGTTGGCTGAGGCCTCTGCTCTGATCCATCACAGTCCACCTTCTTTCTCTGCCCAGTCCTGCTTCCTTCACACTCTCAAAACTATTGCTCCCAAGAGTATTCCCAAATGAGCCTCAGAGTCTATTTCTCAGAAAACCTAGTCTAAGACCATAGCTTGAAGAAGGATATCACCTCTGCCTTCATGGAGTCCACCATAATGGAAAATAACACCTTACACCCATAAACAAATAAGACACTTCACATTGACCCCAAACTCACATGAGTGTTTGTGGCCTGTGTGAAGGACACAGTAGGCACTTCCACCAGTGCCCCACATCCTGTGTTGCTCCCTGGGTGGTGGGAGATTAGCCACCAAAGACAGTAATGAAGCACGATGCTGAACTGTAGCAGTTGGCCTCCTGCCACGGAAGCAAAAAATTAAAAATACTTTCTCCTTAACAATAGAATACCTAATACAGCAGCTTCTATAACCATAGGTATATTTAATTCTAGGTCAAGAATAAAACTAGATCAAAATTTGTTTTAGAGATTGCATGCAATTTCTGATGTTGTGGCTTGGAAGAGCAGAATAAAGAATAATTTTTAAAAAAAAATACTTTCTCCTTGTCCCACACACCTCCCCTATCCCACCATGCAACCAGTTGGTGCTTCACCCCTGTTGAGAAGAAATGGAAGGCCACTTCCTTTGTGCTTTCTTGACCAGGAAATTCAGCCCCACATGGCAGGGCAGGAAGCCCTCACTGCACCCCTTCTCACTCAATGTCCCCCACAGCTTGGTATCCCCATATCATTCTGTTAGCTGCACCACAAAACCACCCCTCATATCCTCTCTCAAATCACGATGGTGGCAAGTTCCCTCACAATAGCATTTCTGTTTTTACTGTGTGAAACTGGGCTTTTTACTGTCTTCACTGGGCTTCCAATAGCAGGCACCAGGGAATAGCTGAGCACCTTCTGAAAAACAGACCAAGTCAGTCAGGCAAGATTGGTTCCAGGTCCTCAGCTCTGTCACTTCCTAACAGCAGGAACGCAGCTCTCTGAACTTCAGTATTCTTTTTTTTTCCCCCAACTATGTTTATTTTATTTTTTCAGTGTTAGAAGATTGATTGGTCATGGTACCTCCAAGATTCCTGGACTCCCAGTCTTCACTCTCTCTGTCCCCTCTGTAGACTCTGCTCACAGTTTAGGTGGGAGGTCTTTCTGCTTCAGCTTCACCTTTGCCTAGAAGCCCACCATGCCTGGCATAATGGCTTCTCTAGTCTAAAACGTTTCTCTCAGTCAGCACCTTGAGTGGTCCCTGTCTCTGATTTGAAGCCCATTATCTCTTCCTCCCAGTCCAAACACATGGACCTAGCTAGATCAGTCATCACGGTAGCCACATATTATGTGTTGGGCAGAGGTCCAAAAACTTTATATATATTAAATCTTTTAATCCTCCCAACCACCTTGATTATTAAGACCCAGTTTACCAATGAGGAAATTAAAGCCCAAGGAATGGAGCCCCAAGTACACAGAAGACAAACTCATTCAGACTGACTCTCAGAGAGATGCTGCTCAATGTCTCTGGCACCATTCTCTGCAGAAGGCATCAGTGCTGGCAAAATTGTGCATCACGGTTTCTTTGGCTCTACCATTTGCTCCCCTTATAGGCTCTGCTGTGAATGACCCAAAACTGCCTCCCTCTT
>JAPYYJ010004143.1:0-10737 GCA_028533885.1 Nasua narica
GAATGCATGAGGAATAGGAAAGCCCTGCCAGAGGAATGCATTTTTATCATGCCTTAGCTTGCACAACACCACAACACATGTATCACAAGTCCTAGGTTTAAAATGTTTCCCTTGAACTGGTTTGTCAGCATCAGAAATTCCTATTGAAGTTACCAGCACAGTTATCAGTAATATGCTCTACATAATATGATGATGGACAAAAGGCTGATAAAGAGACTTTGGATTATCTTTGGGTATTAATTACAGACTACAGAAGAGGTTTACCTGTTCCAAGAACTTCTATGTATCTCTCCTGATTGGGTCAAATAATGCCACATGGATTCTTTCTCGAACATATTCCTTTAACTGGAACTATTTTTATAATTGATCCACCATTTCCTTGCAATTTAGAATTAATCTAATTAGTGGAAAGCAAGTCACAGCAACAAATATATGTCAGTTATATAGATACAGGATAATCCCTTGAAATTCACTGGTGCCTTGGAATATTTTTAAAATAGAACAAAATCTAATATCTCAAGGCTAAAAGGGAATTGTTTGTTTCTCAATGACTTGAAGGTTATAAATCAAGATACAACGTCCATACTGTAACTCTTCATTGCTTTGCCCATAGTCCAAGGTGATTAGAATTTGGCCACATTCTCAAAGAGTTAATATGGTTCTGTTGCAGAATATGGCTTATAATCAATTTCCCATCTTAAAACATACATTTTCTTCAAAAACCAAGTACATCTGAGTAGTGTTTTTAGCTTCTTTTGATGCATTTTGTCTGATTTATTCCTTAATTAACCTCATAAAACTTTGCTTTTGAAAGTCTGTATGGTAGGCATAATGGGAAACTGAAAAGCGGGATTGATGTATACCACTTTGGCAAAACCAAAGCAAGTAGTAAAAGAAAAGAAATGATGATATCAGCTCTTAGTATCTGAAATAGACTGGTTATTTCCCTTTTCCTCATCTTTGTTTTATTTTCATCAGCATCTATAAGCTATTTGCAATTGCTGCAAAATACATTCAGAAGTAGTGTCAAAGAAATCTTTTCAATAGGAAGAAAACTTGCTTAAATTAAGTGTCAGTTTGTTCACTTTTTTGGAAGCCTTCATTCCCACTTGGCTTTTAAGAAATCCTTTTCCACCACTCAGAAAATTTAATAGGTATTTAATTTAATGGATGTCAAGTTGTCCTCCAATAACCTCACGCCTCCATTTTTGTTGCTAACCTTACCAATAAAACCACCTGAGCACCTCAGCTAAACATTCATTTAGCACATCACAAATCCAGCAGACCTTGACTACCTTCACAGAAAGGCAAATAAATATGTTAAAGGACCATCCTAATGTTCTCGTTTTGAAAGTCAAGAAACATTTAGTTTAATAGCTAACTAATTTATCACACTGAAAGGGCATCTGCCCTCTAGAACCCCAAACTAACTTGGTCCTGCTTGCCCTCCAATGAGGAAAATGGAGGCCTGCACAAAGAGAGCCCAGTTATCAGAAATTAACTCATAATATTGCCCGAGGTAAATGCTAAGAACAAAATGTGTCTTCTATCCTAACTCTTCCTACAATTCTGAATCCATCAGTGAAGAATTCAACTTCTTCCTAAGGGCAAGGTCCAGAGTTTTAGGTCCTCAGTGGTAGAAGTAGCTCAGCTTTGTGAGTGAGCCTACTATAGTAGTAGGCAACACTGGGGACATCCCAAGGATAGAACCTATATCATTCAGGATCTCATCATGAGACAGAAACCACACCAGGAATTTCAACACGTAAGACTTAAAAAAAAAAAAACTATTACGAAAGTAAAAATTGGGGGCACCTGGGTGGCTCAGTTGGCTAAGCATCTGCCTTTGGCTCAGTTCATGATCCAAAGGTCCTGGGATGGAGCCCCATGTCAAGCTCCCTGCTCAACACAGAGTCTGCTACTCGATCTCCCTCTTGCCCTCTCCCCCACTCATGCTCTCTCTCAAATAAATAAAATATATTTTTAAAAAAAGGTAAAAATTGTTAACTACTAATAAGGGCTAAAGAAGTCTATGATGTTTTAAAAGCAACAGCATCAGGAAGTAGCTACAACCCCATGGAAACACTCTAAGTGATGCCAGTGGGTAACATCACTGAATCATCTTTTTCTGACTGTAGGTGAAACTTGTGACATGCTTCTAAACAATTTTATATGGAATGCATGATGGGATATTACTTTTAAGTTATAATATACAGCATTTCATTTTAGCAGACATGACTCTGGCCCCTTTCTCTCCCTTACATGTTGCACTTGAGAATTCAGCATTTCACAATTGCAAAATAAGAAACCAGAGTACCTGTAAATATGACCACTGTCACATGATAGCATGTTGTCAGCTTCCTTTGTCCTACCATTTCATCCATGATTTTTTTTGCACCCAGATTTTTTTCAACATGCCAAATTCCACTATAATCCAATTTAAGATAATGACATTGCTATAATTAGCATTTTATTTCCCTCACATAACATTTTCATTGCTATTCCAACATTATTTCAAGTATTCATTAAAATATAACCAAAGCCTCTGACCTTAAAATTAACCAACAAAAAGAAACATTAGCAAATTCATAGCTCTGTGCAAATGTTCTGGCTTGTTTAGTTCATATTATCATGTCAAGAAGCCTATAGCATTTTCAAACTTTTTCCACCTTGGGGCTCAAGTCAGTAACTATTTATAGAGACTATTATATTTAAGCAATTATGATAAGGTAAAAGAGTTCACATAACTCAGTTTAGAATATAGAGTCTAGAAAGATTAGTGTTCCCTTCCTAATTTGTCAGAGATACCCAGCTTTTACTAGACTTACTCTTGCAAAAATGTGTTCACACATGGATACAGCCACACTCACTGCTATGCTGATGCTCCTAAGTCTGCTATAGTCTAATACTTAACTACTCAAGTAAGGAACTCACAAATGCACATTACTGGGGAAGACAGAAACCCAAGGCACAGCAACTTTTAAAGAACTCATGTACTACTCATGTGTGTATTAGTACTCATAATTATGAAGCACACGTGTATGCTGACCCTGTTGACTCATGATGCAGGCAGCATTTCTTTCAGTTCTCAGCTCTGCTATTCTGTGTATGCTAGTTTCATTCTCTTGCAGATCAGCTATCTCAATTTTGGGGGTAGTAAAGTTAATAGGGAGGGGCAAGAAACATTAAATGTCGAAAATGGCTACAAAGAGCTTTAAAATTATACTGGTCTCAGTAACTCTAAAATGAAGGAAATATCTCATATGCATCTATATATAGAAAGCATTGATTGGCCTGGTTTAGATTAAACATGTCCAGCGTTGGATAAATTGCTGCGTCCACAACAATGAAACATTATGATGAGCCAAGTCTTAAGTACATTTCCATCCCCAGCCAGGGCAATGGAGTACTGAGTTGGCCTCCCCACCTGAACCAAAAGGGAAAGGAAGAAATACGATAATTTAATAGAAAAAGAGATAAACAGATGCCAGTCCAATGGAACTAATGTTCACTATAGGTGCCCTCACGACTCACTGGCTGTGATAAAAATGGTTAATCCAGTCAACTATCTGTCTGAATGTATTTCTAGACTCGTTGATCTTGGGGGGTGTCTTTTCTGCCTCTAGGACATGAATACTCGTTCCATTTCCCAGAATGGGGAAATTTTCATCCACAATTTGTTCAGCTATATTTTCTAGTCTTCTGTCTTTCTCCACCCCCTCACAGATTCCAATATTTGCTAAGGAAATGCTGAAAAAGAAAAACAAAGCTGGGGGCATCACATTGCCTGATTTCAAGCTTTACTACAAAGCTGTGATCACCAAGACAGCATGGTACTAGCACAAAAATAGACACATAGACCAGTGGAACAGAGCAGAGAGCCCATATATGGACCCTCAACTCTATGGTCAAATAATCTTTGACAGAGGAGAAAAAAATATTCAGTGGAAAAAAGACAGTCTCTTCAATAAATGGTGCTGGAAAAATTGGACAGCTATATATAGATGAATGAAACTTGACCATCCTCTTACAACATACACAAAGATAAACTCAAAATGGATAAAAGACCTCAACATGAGGCAGGAATCTATCAAAATCCTAGAGGAGAACATAGGCAGTAACCTCTTCAACATCAGCCACAGCAACTTCTTTCACGACATGTCTTTAAAGGCAAAGGAAACAAAAGCAAAAATGAACTTTTGGGACTTCATCAAGATAAAAAGCTTCTGCACAGCAAAAGAAACAGTCAACAAAACAAACAGGCAACCCACAGAATGGGAGGAGATATTCACAAATGACACTATAGACAAAGGTCTGATATCTAAGATCTATAAAGAACTCCTCAAACTCAACACTCACAAAACAGATAATCACTTCAAAAAATGGGCAGAAGACATGAACAGACATTTCTCCAAAGAAGACATACAAGTGGCTAACAGACCCATGAAAAAATGTTCATCATCATTAGCAATCAGGAAGATTTATATCAAAACCACATTGAGATACCACCTTACACCAGTTAGAGTGGCCAAAATCAACAAGACAGTAAACAACAAATGTTGAATAGGATGTGGAGAAAGGGGAACCCTCTTCCACTTTTGGTGGGAATGCAAGTTGGTGCAGCCACTTTGGAAAACAGTGTGGAGATTCCTCAAGAAATTAAAAATAGAGCTACCCTATGATCCTGTAATTGCACTACTGGGTTTATCCCAAAGATACAGATGTAGTGAAAAGAAGGGCCCTATATACCCCAATGTTCATAGCAGCAATGGCCACAATTGCCAAACTGTGGAAAGAGCCAAGATGCCCTTGAACAAGATAACCTTCCATATATACAATGGAATATTATGCCTCCACCAGAAAGGATGAATATCCAACTTTTGTATCAACAAGGACGGGACTAGAAGAGATTATGCTGAGTGAAATAAGTCAAGCAGAGAGAGTCAATTATCATATGGTTTTACTTACGTATGGAGCATAAGGAAAACCATGGAGGACACTGGGAGAAGGAAAGGAAGGGTGAATTGGGGGAAATTGGAGAGGGAGACAAAACATGAGGGACTGTGGACTCCTAGAAACAAACTCAGGGTTTTGGAGGGGAGGGGTGTGGAGGGTTGGGTGAGCCTGGTGTTGGGTATTGAGGAGGGCACGTACTGCATGAAGCACTGGGTGTGGTACATGAACAATGAATCTTGAAACACTGAAAAGATAATAAAAAAATAAAATAAATAAAATATAAAATAAAATAAAATAAAATAATAAATCCAGTCAACTATCATGAAATAGCCCTCATCAAATTGTTTAATTGGAAAGAATCATAGAATTTGATGAAATTAAAAGCTTGGTTCCACAGCATCCTGGTGAGTCTGTTTATTTGTAGGATTCCTAAAAAAGAGCCAATTAAGTGAAAGGCTGAGTAGGTCCCAAGAGAAAAAAATACAGGAGTCTCAGTACATTCAACAACAAAGCTGCAAATCTAACCACTAAGTACACTTCTACTTCTGCCACTTCACTTACTATCTTCTATGTTTAATGATTTCTCTATAAGAAATCAGCTTTATTATAATCAGGACTCTCTCCACTGCAAGGGAAAGGAAGTCAAGTTAAACCAACCTAAGTAAAAAATACCAAGTTTGGAGATATATATAGATCCAGGCACTCAAATGACCTTTTTACTCCTTGTTCTCTCTCCTCATGTTTGGCTTTGCCTTGGCTTCACATTCAGACCAGCTTTCCCCTCATGCTGGGCAAAACAGACACTGGAAGCTCCCAATTTACACAGCCTTAGAACTTGCAATCCTTAAAGAAAAGGAAGCAAATTTCTCAAGAGCAAAAAAGAAGTCTTACTGAGAATTCTAATTTTCCCAGATTAAGTCACATGCTTTTATCACCATCCAAACATACAGACCAACAACAAGTTTGAACATTTTCATCTTGGGTCCATGTCAGTCCCCATTTCATAGTTTCCCCATAGATAAAGGAGGTTCTGTTAATGGGAAGAAAGGATGGAATGGGCTACCGAAGTACAGTACCAAAGAAAATCAAGTTTTCACTGTATTTTGTTGTAGGAACAGTACCTGTAAAGTCCCAAATAAGTATATTTTCTCAAGACCAATTTAAATTAGATATTTTGATACAGCTATTCCGACATAAGTTCCATTTTAGAATAAGGGAATCCTAGAATAAAGCAGGTATTATGTTTCATACACAATTTGGTAATAATTTAAAAACTTGAAATTATCATTTTCAGGTCATGTTCAGATGCATCTGTTACATAAAGGGATAGATTTAAAAAGCTACATGCAAAAATAATGTAACACTAAATTAAATACCAGAGCTGTGATGTTGCCTTATGGCATCCACTCCAGGAGTTGCTTTTTAGCATCTATCTGAATAACAAGGACTAGAAGAAAATTTGAATCTTCTAAAAGCAGGGACAATGTCTATTGTCTTTTTTTTTTCCCCCTGGGAAAAGGTTTTATTTGATAATCCAATTTGCTTCAAAAAAATTTTAAGTCACATTCAACATGTGTCTAACAAAACATGAACAAGCACATTATGAGCCCTCCACCACCCTGCAAAAAGCCTATGAAAAAACACACAGGTTAGAGAAATTCCAAACTAAGCTGCCTCACTTAGGACTCCTGCACAATGCTGACTAAATGCTCACCAAAGAGACGCTGTGTATGGCAGTCCACCAACTCCACGTCCACAGCCATCTCATCGCTGTTCAGCCACAGCCCGTCCAGAAGCACTGTGCGCAGCTTCTCCGTGGCTATTAGACAAAATCAAATATATTGACGATGGTACCATATCTGAATGGTTATTTGATAACTACTGCTTAATTTTCATATTGATGAGGGTATGGACACAGTGCTTTTCCCAATGCATAGCATTTAAGAATGCATCGCATTTAAGAATGCATCCTCAGACACAAAGCGGTACTTTTAGTGTCTCAAGATCGGACTTTTTTTAAATCATATTATCTTTATTCTTCTGCCTATGACATATAATGGAATAAAATACACTATTGATAGATAATTTTATATACATATAGTGATATAAATAATGTCTGAAAACATTCATAATATGCAAAAAGGAAGACTTATACCAAATCTATGCAAAATAAGGGCTCACTTCTGATAACAAAGACTTAGAATATTAGTAGTTTAATACAGAAGAAGTTTATTGCTCTGTCCAGTACTAAACCTAAGAGTAGACAGAACAAGATTTATATGGTGGTGACATGGTAGCATGGATTCAAGCTTTTGGTTTTTGCTGTACTGCATGCAATTTCTATTCTTAAGTTCAGAACCAAAATGGCTAGACCTATAGCTATCACATTCATCTTAACCAGGTGAACAGAGGAAAAGACATAAAAAGGTATTCCCCTGTGTTTTATTTTTTTTAAAGATTTTATTTATTTATTTGACAGAGAGAAAGAGATCACAAGTAGGCAGAGAGGCAGGCAGAGTGAGGAGGAAGCAGGTTCCCTGCCAAGCAGAGAGCCCAATTGCGGGGCTCAATCCCAGGACCCTGAGATCATGACCTGTGCCGAAAGCAGAGGCTTTAACCCACTGAGCCACCCAGGAGCCCCTTTCCCTGTGTTTTAAACGGACTTGTTAGTATGGTTCCACTCAGGTGTAGAATAAGAAACAATGCAGAGGATCATAAGGAAAGAGAGGGAAAACTTAAATGGGAAGAAATCAGAGGGAGACAAATCATGAGAGACACTTAACTCTGGGAAACAAACTGAGGTTTGCTGGAGGGGTGGTGGGCGAGTAGATGGCGCAACAGGGATGTTACATGGTGATAGGCATTAAGGAAGGCACGTGATGTGATGAGCACTGGGTGTTATACACAACTGATGAATTATTGAACACTACATCTGAAACTGATGTACCAAACATTGGCTAATTGAATTTAAATAAAAATAAATTAAAGGGACTTGTTAGAAGACAGCCACAAACACACACATTTAGTCCTACTTAAAATTCATTTGCCAACTTGAAGCCCCATGACCCTGCCTAATAACAAGAAAGAATTGTGATGATCTTTTCGATGAGTGGAAAAGTGACCAGCCCAACCTGAACATTTCACTAAAGAACAGATATTGAAAGCGACTATAATCTCTACACAATCTTTACACCATTAATTTTAGGGACACAGCAATTAAGCATTAAGATATTTTGAGGGGCGCCTGGGTGGCTCAGTTGGTTGAGCAACTGCCTTTGGCTCAGGTCATGATCCTTGAGTTCCGGGATCGAGTCCCGCATTGGGCTCCCAGCTCCACAGGAAGTCTGCTTCTTCCTCTGACCTTCTCTCCTCTCATGCTCTCTCTCACGTTCTCTGTCTCTCAAATAAATAAATAAAATCTGTTAAAAAAAATTTTGAATATATATGCTATAATTCCGAGAATGAGATAAGCCCATGAAAGAAATCACAAAATCGGGGAGGAGCAAGATGGTGGAGGAGTAGGACACCGAAATATCATCAGGTCCCAGGAGTTCAGCCAGATAGTTATCAAAGCATTCAGAACACCTATAAACTCAACAGGAGATAGAAGAGAAGAAGAGCAGCAATTCTAGGAACAGAAAATAAACCACTTTCTGTAAGGTAAGATGTGCAGAGAATGGAATCCAAAGCGAGAGGAAGAGAGGCCAAGGGGAGAGGGGCCAGCTCCTGGCAAGCAGTAGAGCAGAAGAGCACAAAATTAGAACTTTTAGAGGGACATAACTCCAGAGGCTAAGCAGGGGGGTGGAGCCCTTGTGGGGACAATGTGGTCTCAGGACCCGCGGGGACACAAAAAGGCCAGCGGTGTTTGAGTGTGGCAGAGCTCCCAGGTATCGGAGCAGGGAATCCAGCTGCAGAGACGGAGCCGAGGAGTGGGCTCTTGACTCAGGATTACCATAAACTGTGATCCAAGGCACAGTCAGGCACTGCTCTTCGACCAGGGATCCCACAAGAGGAAGATCCAGAGAGACCCCCTCCTTCCTCCTCCAGGAGGACCACTGCAGGAGCGTGCTGCAGGAATCAGCTGTGTCTAGAGACTCCAAACTGGGCTCTGCACCAGAGACAGAAATGCTCGGTCACAGGCTGGATGAGCTGAGGATGACAAGAGGGATTGACTGCTCTTCTCTGAGGGTCCATCAAGAAGCAGGGCCCTGGCGCGCCTGGGTGGCTCAGTGGGTTAAAGCCTCTGCCTTGGGCTCTGGTCATGATCTCAGGGTCCTGGGATCGAGCACCGCATCGGGCTCTCTGCTCAGCAGGGAGCCTGCTTCCACCTGTCTCTCTGCCTGCCTCTCTGCCTACTTATGATCTCTCTCTCTCTCTCTCTGTCAAACAAATAAATAAATAAAATCTTTAAAAACAAAAAAAGAAGAAGAAGAAGCAGGACCCTGAACTCTCAGTTCCTATGGGGCAGGAGACTGGGAGGCCACCATTTTCATTCCCATCCTCCAAAGCTGTACAGAAAGTGTTCAGGGAACAAAAGATCCCGGGAGTAAACCTGAGCAGTTTACTTAGCCTGGCCCCTGGCAAGGGCAGTACAATTACTCCTCAGGCAAAGACATTTGAGAATCACTGCAACAGATCATTCCCCCATAAGATCAGCAAGAACATCCAGCGAAGACCAAGTTCATGGATCAATGAGAACTAAGGAACTCCAGAACTAGCGGAAAGCAACACATAGAATTCATGGCTTTTCTCACATAATTCTTTAATCTTTCAAACAAAAAAAATTTTTTTTTAAGATTTTATTTATTTATTTATTAGGAAAGAGAGAGAGTGAGAGAGAGCATGAGAAGGGAGAAGGTCAGAGTGAGAAGCGGACTCCCCATGGAGCTGGGAGCCCGATGCGGGACTCGATCCCGGGACTCCGGGATCATGACCTGAGCCGAAGGCAGTTGCTTAACCAACTGCGCCACCCAGACGCCCCAAACAAAAAAAATTTTTGACGTCATTTTTTTCTTATTATATTCATTTAATTTTTTCTCTTTCCTTTTTTAATGTTTTTAACTATTTTATCTTTTCAATACCTCTTTTAAATTGTTTTAATTTTCATTGTTATAGTCATATTTTACCACTTCATTCTATTTAACCTTATTGTTTTTTCATAAAGGGTTTTTTTTTCCTTAAAAATTTGGGATACAATTACTTCTAATAGATCCAAATATAACTTAAATCTAGCATATGGCTTTGTTCTAGTCTCCAGCATGATCATATTCTTTTCTCTTCTTTTTTTTTAAATTTTTAAACTACATCTTATCAATTCCTATTTTAGAATGTTTTTTAATTGTCATCTTTACAATCATATTCAATCCCTTGATTGCATTTACTCTTCTTTTTGTATATATGTAAATTTTTCTTTCTTTAAAATTTTGGGAGGAAGTTTCTTCTAACAGAACAAAATACATCAAAAATCAAGTGTGTGGCTCTCTTCCATTCACCAGTTTAATACATTTTTTTCCTTTTTTTCCCCCTTTCTCTCCCCCCGACCCAGTCTTGGTTCCCTTCTGTTTGGTTAGTTTATATTTTTCTGGAGTTGTTCCTAACCTTTTAGTATTTTGTTCTCTCATTCATCTATTCTTTTCTGGATAAAATGACAAGGCAGAAAAACTCACCTCAAAAAAATTAACAACAGGCAGTACCTATGGCTAGGGGCCTAATCAATACACACATTAGTAAGATGTCAGAACTACAGTTCAGAATGACAATTATCAAGGTGCTAGCTGGGCT
>JAPYYJ010004144.1:0-10737 GCA_028533885.1 Nasua narica
GAACCTGGTGGTGGGTATCGAGAAGGGCACGTACTGCATGGAGCACTGGGTGTGGTGCATGAACAATCAATCTTGTAACACTGAAAAATTAAAATAAACATATTTGGGGGAAAAAAAAAGAAATTACTCAGTTTTGAGCACTGTCACTTGTGCTGTTTGGGGAAGAACTGCCTGACTCTATCTAATAGCAGACATTTCCAAGGGCTCCAAATGATGTGGCTTTGGGAGAAGACAAAGTTTGGGGCCGTTGGAGAGCAGGAACATTTACTACTCCTATATTGAAATGATTTAAGAGGAATCAATTTGAGTTGCTACAGTCACTCCGGTTAAATGGGTCTGTACCAATCCCAACAGCTTCCAATGTGCTCTTTTCAAAATTTAAGGGGAAAAAGAGGAAAGGAAAATTAGATTTCAAATCTGCCCTTTAATAAAAGGCTGTTAAAATGATTTATCTTAACTAAGTGACTTTCAAATTAGAAGCTGTATGCATTCTTATAATATTCTGAACTCTACATATCTTATCAAAATTAGATAGAAAAGTATTTTTACACAAATAAAATAAATTTTATTTTGTGTATCTTATAGATATACCATGTATTTGTGACACAATAATCTATTGAGATGCTGAAGGCAATGCAAATATATATATATATATATATATATATATATATATATATATATATATACACACACACATAGTCAATTAGTTATAAATCAGGTATGGCTATATATAACACTACATACACACACATTCCAAAAATCACAGTGACTTAAGCAGACATGGTTTTATTCTCCCACATGAGTCTGAGGACCAGCAGACCAGAACTAGTTTAACCATTAGCTCTGCAGCCATCTAAAACCCAGGCTACGTTCAGATTTCTGTTCCGTCACCCCTAGGGCATGGTCCTTATTCTCGTGGTCCAAGATGGCGCTCCAACCATCCCATTCACTGTCTAGGCAGCAGAACAGAGGCAGAGCAGGCCTCTAACCTCTAAGGCCACTGTTGCACATACTACTTCTCTTCATCCCCACTGGTCAGAATTGAGTTACCCATCTAAACTTAGCAGCAGGGTGGTTTAAAAATGTAGTCTTCATTCTAAGCAGTTAGGTAGGCTTCCAGAGCAATAGAGCTGGATTATTTAAGAAAGGAAAGCATTACATGGAGAAGGAGAATGGTCTGCATCTGGAGAGGGTGAGTAAAGTCTCCCCGAGGGGGACCCTCAGCAATGGCAGGCCTCAGAGCAGTCCCTGGGTACATGCCTGGTGCTCAACCCTGCCCCAACGGCTGCCGCAAATGTCCTGGTGGCTGTGGATGGCGTGCAAGAAGGAAAGGAGAGCAACAGCAAAGCCTGCATCTGAATTGATGGTTCTAGTCAGACTAGAACAATGAGCGGCTTGTCTGTCACCAGGGAATCTTGAAGACCAGAGCCTTTCTCCAAGTTTTGGGGGACATATAAGTATTCAGTAAGTGGGCAGTGCCTGCACTTTCATTTCCACCAGGACATATGCTTGGAATTGTTCCCCTAGTGGTAATCTACAGTTGGTTAAATGTACTCAAGCTCTTCTACACCCTTGAGACCCTAAGCAAGACTGCTCTTGATCAGATATAGGGATAGGAAACCAATTCTGTCCTTACGACACCAACTTGTGCATAGGAAAGCATTGCTTTGGCTTGATATTAACATTATAGTTTGATAAGCAACAGCATTAACCCAGGTGATGTGACACTTCTCTGTAATAATTTTCCCTGGCACATTAATTTACGCACGCACACATGTTACTGAAGAAAAGTACTGGGAGTTTCTACCAGAACAACATACCTGAAATGAGTGCTGAAAAATATTCACAGCCAGGATTTCACTCCCCACCCCCTGGTTATCTATTTTAGCCTTCTACGTTGGCAACTTTTAATTTTTTGCTGCTCAATGAAAACAATAAATAGCTTAGTGATAAAAAAAATACTCTTGAAATATATTATAGTTC
Organism: Nasua narica; assembly: GCA_028533885.1. NCBI lineage: Eukaryota > Metazoa > Chordata > Mammalia > Carnivora > Procyonidae > Nasua > Nasua narica. The sequence continues at coordinate 1,984 of JAPYYJ010004144.1, forward strand.
CATGTTAACTGGAAGTGAATACCATCTCCAATGGGCTGACACAATGCGCGACTTTCTGGTACTCCATCCAACTGACGTCTCCTACGAACAAAGCAGAGGGATATCCATGTGCATCTCTTTTCGAGACACAGCGCCCTTTCTTTGAGCTGACATCTCTAGAATGAACAACTCAGAGCCAGCCAATGTGCAAAACACTCTCCCTGCTGCCACAGTCTTAGGTGGGTCAGAAAGTCAATCAAATTCTACTTTCACAAATAAAACTAATTTCTATAAGATGAAATGGGAGGCTGCATTCTTAGTTCGAAGACCGAATATTCTCCCTCCAGTAATATAAATTTATAGCTATGACTTTTCCCAGTGCTCAATCGACTGCTCATGGTGTATGAAAGTAATTAGGCTTCTCTGAAAGCCACAGCTGCATTGAGAACTATATTTGAGTAAACACAAAGGAAAAGCATTCTGAGTGTTACTTTTAATGTTTCCATAAAAGTTAACATCTATAAAAATATTGCTTCCCGTTTTCTGTGTAGAAGGCAGCCACCCTTAGTTACTGAAAGGGGACTGTGGAAACACAGCGGCTGACACACTGCCATGTGAAAGAGGGGTCTGACTTGGATCTGGCCGGGCCACATGTCAAAGCAAGTGCTGCAAGATATGGTACATACACACAGCGAAAATGACCTCTGTAACTCTAGTTCATGAGACGCTGAACATACAAGGGACAATGGTCAGACCATAGGCAAAAAAAAATAGAACTCTGACCTACAATCCATAGCAACCACTCCGAAAAGCCAAACCACAAACTCTTTTGCAATCGATGCCAAATGGTCAGGATTTAAACAATAACTGCCAATTTCCCCAATTTCTGCCCCTGGTTGCCAACTTTGGAGCAGTCAGAGAAAGCTAAATAAGCTCCCCAAACCAACCACAGAGGATGTCCTGCTTCCAGCTAGCCTGGCTCCAGTGTCCCCATGCCAACACCCTGTAGTCAGGGCATACCTCAAGCCTTCCCATTCTGCCTCTCTACCACTGCCACTCCCATGATTACCTGTGAGGTCCTGCCAAACCCAAGCAATGGTGGCTGACTCTCTTGCTCTAGAAAACTCTGAATAAATATCCTCTGCTATTTCTCATTTGGGTGGTTTTTGTTTATTTCTACACCTGGTTCTCCCTGGTGGCTTTGCCTGCCTAGCAGCCCACTCAGCTTTCTCCTCCCACCCTGCAGGGTCTTCACTCTTCCCTGCTGCCTTGGGCCCTTCCTTCCTTCCTTCCTTCCTTCCTTCCTTCCTTCCTTCCTTCCTTCCTCCCTCCCTCCCTTCCTTCCTTTTCTTCTTCTTCTTCTTCTTCTTCTTCTTCTTCTTCTTCTTCTTCTCTCTCTTTCTCTCTCCCTCTTTCTCCCTCTCTTCCTTTCTTCCTTTTGTAAGATTTTATTTATTTGACAGAGAGAGCACACAAGCAGGGGGAGCAGCCGGCACAGGGAGAGGGAGAAGCAGGCTCCCCGCTGAGCAAGAAGCTCAATGCAGGAGTAGACTCCAGAGCCCCGGAATCACGACCTGAGCTAAAGGCAGATGCTTAACTGACTGAGTTAACCAGGTGCCCCTAGTCTGTCTTTCTGAAGGTGAACTGCTCTTCCTCTATTCTTACAATTGTATTCTTCTTCAGTATTTCTCCTCCTCCTCCCTGGACCTTTTGTTGGAATCTACTGTGTCCTTTGCCATGTACCACACATGCCACCAGGACAGCAGGGGAACCATCACGGGGCACCCATGTGGCTAAGCACAGTGAGGTGACTGTGAGGAAAGGATATGAAAAAGTCAAGACATTGGCCTTGCCAAGAAAGGGCTCATCACGGTTCAGTGCACCTGCACTAAAATATGAGCCAAAACTGGGCAGCTAAGATCTGGAGGCTGAGCCAACAAGAAAAAAGCCAGGAGCCAATAGCAACCAATAGAGGGATCAGAAGTGGCCAGCATCAGGAAAGTGGACAAAGGTGAGCAGAAAGGAGAGAGGAGAGGAATCAGAGGGAAGTGAATTCTCCATAGGGAGAGTAAGGCAAGAACACCTAGTCAACAATTGTTTCCTTTCTTCTGAGCTGCAGCAAACCTCAGCGAGCCATGTCTTTAAGGAAAAGAACGTGCAGGGTCACCAAGCATTCTGTCCAAAATGTATTTTCCTTTGCAACACAGTCTCTATATAGTAAAGCATTTCCATCCCATGTAAAGGATATTAAAATGCTTGTCAGCAACTTCTTCCTCTATGGCTCAGAAAAACTCTCTTCTTACCATTTGTCTTCAATCTCACCTTTGCTATCAATTCTTCTAATTCTTATGTTTCTCTTTCTCACAAATAAAAGTCTGCTCAACCATGTTACGCTCCCAAATGACCAACTTCTCCTGTCATCAGCTACAAAAGCTTTTGGAAGAATCTACTGAAAACCCAGTCTCTATTGTCTCTTCAGCCAAATACAAAGTTGGCTTCTTCCCTCTGTCATGCTAATAGAATCGCTGTCTGAGGTCACTAATGATGGCCTTGGGCCCAAACCTGATGCCTTCCTTCAATCCTCATAGGCCACATGCTCTCCTGGCTCATCTAGACTTTCTTCAACCTTGGCCCTTCTGGCACTGCACTATCCTTCAGGACCACACTTCTTCAGCTTAGCTATTTCTTATTTTTGTAGTCTTACCCATTCCCTGCTTTCCCTATCTTTCAGTCCTCTGCTATGGAAACTTGACCTAGTCTCCAAGAAAATCCATGTCAGTTGCCATTTCCTTCCAGATCTCTGGAAACAGACAAGATTTGCTGTTCTTGGTCTTTGAATTACTCCTATAGCAGTTCCCCTTGTAGTCTCTTAGTAAAGTAATCTGCATCCCTGTATTCCCCCCCTCCCTTAGTCTGCAGGCTCCTTGAAGGCAAAGATTCGATCTTATCTTTGTATCTCCAGGTCTCAGAATAGAACCGGACACATAACGGGTATGGGCTCTGGAGTCCGGCACCTATAGAGTGAGCATGGGAATGGTTTCTACTTTACAGCACAATGCCCAGCATGCTGGCTGTTATCATCATCATCAAGAGATGAGAGTTAAATTCTACTGAATCTAATAATAAGAGGACAGGTGTGAGCATTGTTCCCTTGTGAATTTTCTACAGTATCTGATTTCAGGTATTTCAGTGTAGAAAAAATGTGCTTTTAATTATCTGGAAGATACCAAAAATCAAACTTATCAGATATTTCTGATGTTCTCAGTTTTGTACAAACTGTTTCTTAAATTACTTTATACAGAACCTCTTCTATTTCGTTTCCTATAGAATCACAGAATGTCTATGTATGCTGGAAGGAAAGGGGAAGACATATTGAGGAAATGAGAGGAATATAGGTGGAGGCACACAGAAAATAATCAAAGTCAACTACAGGCTGATACAGAGAACACTGATACAGAGAAAAGGACGAAGCGAGATTTTTCTCACAACCCTGTATCCCAGAGCCCTAAATACTTACACTGACTTTCAGTAACAGTGGTAAGAACTTCTGTTATAAAATTATTTTTACAACAGCTAAGAGGCCTCAATGTTTAATCGTTACAACATATTTAGGAGTGTGGTAGTATTATTTTATAGGCAAGAAACTGGGGCTCAGAGACATCCAATAGCTTACTGAAAGTTCTGCATTCAGAAAGCATCAAAACTGGCATCTGAACTCTGGTCTTTCAAATTCAAGAGCCCTAACCCACTTTTAATATATCTACACTAACTCTCCAAAAGAGCACATGAAGAAATAATTAACCACTACCTAAAGAAATTATCCAGCTCTCCCTCCTTGATAAATGAGCAGTTAGATTCTAGGAAGATCCAAGTGAAGTCTCAACCTATGTCCTCAGTTTCCAACACCAAGGAAATTCAGGGAATTAAGTCTATTAAGTGTTTGCATTTAAGGGTAACTCTTAGGTCCCTCTTCTAATGAAATGTGAATGGAAGTGAACCAAAACTGAGGTTATCAACTAATTAGGCTACACTCTTTTGCATTATTTGGACCCCATCTTAAAGTCCCGAAGGACCAAGCCACACAATTTGTATGTGAAGAAGCTAAAACCAACCAAGAGACACTGAGCAAAGAGTCCTAGTCTTCTAGCCAAGAGAAGGAGTAATAACACTCAATTACGAGATACAAAGAAAGAAGGAATACAAAAGAGGTTCAAAACAAAGGAATGTTCACAGCTGTTGATATCGAGAAGCCTTCAGGGAGAAATTGGCATTAGAGCTAAGGATATTTAGATCATGTTGTTTCATACTAAAATTATAAAAGTCTGAAAAGATGTACGATTATAAGGACCTACCAACGGAGTTACATTGAGGAAATGTAATTCCAGCTTTCATACTGCAGAGTACATAGGAACTTCATATCAGAAACAATTAAATGATTTTTGAACAATTTAAGAAAAGCCATTTTCTAGATTAATGGATAGCAATTGAGTAAATGTGTTCTTTGCTTAGAAATCCCAGAAATAATTACCAGCATGAAAGGTAACCATCAAGCGAAATGATGACAATTTTTCAAGTTGGCTTTTCTCCCCTCTTAGAGTTATTAATAAACTTACCACATTTTGGTTAAAATATTCATTCATGGGGAATATTAATTTATCCAAAATGAATAGAATTATAATATTTAAACATGTATTTTGCCAACAAAAATAATTTGGGTTGAGTTTTTTTAGCATACATAATTCCACTGGGCAACAAATGTCACTTCATCTTCTATCTTGTCAGAAGAGCAAAGAAAAGCAACTGCATTTTAAATGTTTAATTAGAAGCAAAATCAAGTTTATATAATGATATACTGCACTGCTAGCAAGTAATAAAGATAAACATCTTTGTACATTATCAACACTGAGAAACACTGTCAAATTTCACTTTGCTTTCAGAAGGCAGAAAGAAACTTCCGTAGTATTAAATGGCTCTTCAGATACCACTTCTGAGTCTGGCTGTTGTTGGTATATTTTGGTGGTTTTTTTTTCCCCAAGAACTTGGGTTTGGGATAATTTAAGGCATTAGAGTTTTGACAGTGACATTTCCTTGTAATTGAGAGAAGTTTGTGAAGTTCAGACATGATTGTGTTTGCCTTTAGCAAACACACCGTTCACGTTTTGAGAAAAGCTGCTGATGCAGTCCTAATGAAACTATTCCAGACCTGCCAAATCACCAACAGATGTGCTTGCCTGCCAAGGGATTTCCCTCAGAACGTTCTCATTTTCTTCTATCTGTTTAGAGAAAGTTCATTTAAAATCTGTTACAATGTATTAATGTGCAGTGTTGCATTATGGCTTGCTGTGGGCATACTGGTAAAAGAGGAGTTTCATGAAGACAAACACCAGGATATCTACTGAAAACTTAAGAGATCCATCCCAAACAGAAACCTTCCCTGTCTACAGCCTTCCAGAAGTGAGGCCTCATCTGGTCCACAGAACTTACGTGGCATAATTGCATAGATTGGTCCAACAGAAAGGGCTCCTCTATTCCCCCACACCCCTTTAAAAACATGTCTGTGGCTGACACTGCCATCTAGAGAGACGAAGTGATTTGTCGACAGTCACAACGTCAGTTGTCCAACGACCACGGGGCAATGGGGCGACCTGCAAACACCAGTTTAATGAAGAAAACAAAAGGTAGTTTTTACCCATTGGTTTTGCACAAAGGATGAGGCTCAAAGATCCTCTGAGTATGGAGCTAAAACTTTCATTTATTATCAAATCAATGTGTTCTACAGTTCCTACGGTGACTATGGAGGGAATATAATTTTGGAAACTTCATTAGGGTTGCAAACACTTTATCCATTAAGGGGTTTAACACAGCTTTCTTTAGTGAATTAAAATTGACTTGTGGGTGTTGGCTCAAGTGTTTAAGACCATATCACGACCATATTACCTCCAAGGAAGTAAAATGTTTAATTCTTCAATTTAAAAAAGCCCAGGTTTTTTTCTCTTTTTTTAAACAAATGCAATACTCAACTCTGAATGGAACTGGTAACCACACTCACTCCCGGATCAATGCAAATGTCCATCTACCAACTGAAAAGTATAATGAACAGCTATTATTCTAACTTATCTCAACTCCCTTCCTTCAGGGCAGGCTTTCCCCACCTTGGTGCTATTGACTTTCGGATCAGATGAGTCTTTGTTGTTGAGTGCTGTTCCATGCATTGTAGACACTCCTGTCCTCTACCCACAAGATGCCAGTAGCACCCTGTCCCCAGTTAGGACAACCAAAATGTCTCCAGACATGGCTACACGTCTCCTGTCGGTGGGGGGCAGGACAAATCACCCCCTGTTGAGAACCACTGCTCTCAGAGGCCTTCAGTGCCAGGCTGGTGAGGCTGCCACTCACATCAGGTGTCCAGCAGGTACTTAGAGCTCAGCAACCACACAGGGCTTCCCAGTGTCTACCATTCTGTCCTGCTGAGGGCACCAGTTGCCAGCTCTTCTTCCCCCAGATCCCTTCCTTAATTCCATATGCTACCCAGCATCCTCTCAAACCTTGCTTTTTCCCCTGGCCTAAGTCATTCAAAGTACATAACTGCTTACGAGTAAGGAAATCTACCTGATAAAAAGCTAAGCAGAGAATAATCACCTCAGGAATCCCCCCTCTTCCTTTTTTTCTCTTCTTCCTTTTCTTTTTATCATAGCTGAACCTATTATGGTAATCATTTCACAATCTATGTAAATCAAACCATCATGCTGTGTGCCTTAAACTTATACACTCATGTATGCCAATGATTTCAATAAGACTAGAAACATTCAATGCAAAAAAATATTTTCATTTGTGTGGGTAAAAAAAATTAATGCATTTGTTATATATTAATAGTACAATGAGGCAGAAGCATAGAATTGCACCCCCCCAAAATTAACAAAAATAGCAAGGAAATGATAAACATTTTGAAAGACTCCACTATAACCACCATCTATAAAATCAGCAAATTAGTAGGTGATTTTGCTAAAAATTTTTATTTGAGAGAGAGTGTGTGCACAAGCAGGGGGAGTAGCAGAGGGAAAGGGAGAAGCAAGTTCTCCACTGAGCAAGGAGCCCAACTTGGGACTCGACCCCAAGACCTTGGGATCATGACCTGAGCCAAAGGCAGACACTTAACTTACAGAGCCACCCAGGCACCACTTAAAATTTTTTAAACTATAAGAAAAGAAAATGAAGATTCCAGTAAAGTCAACCTCATCAACTCTACCTCCTCCAGACTTCCACATACCCAGAAGCAGCATGAAAGAAAGAAAGTACAAAGAATACTTAGAATTCTCAAAAATACTCTAGAAGTTGTAAAGGTAGGGATGGAGGGAAGGGACATGATGAGAGAAACCTGGATAAATTCAAGGAATACGGCTTTATTACGGAAGCACCTTCATATTATTTTAAGACACTGCCAGTATTGACTACTGTGTACATACTGATGTTCCTCATGTGGAAAGATGCTCTCTCTGGGCAGATCAATTAGAAAATAGCATCCCCCCGCCCCAACACACACACACACACACACACACACACACACACACACACACACACACACACTCTGGGCTAAAGCAGCCCTGCACCAGAATCCAGAATGCAGACTGGATTTTAGTCTCCGTTGAAGCCCCCTCAGCCAGGAGCCCTTCATACAGACACAACCCACACAAGAGTCCATGACAGCCCTGCCAACAGAGGCAGGAAGGGCCATCTGGACTTACTGATTTCCAGAGCAACAAGCCAAGTGAAGGAAAGCGGTCTAGTGCAAAGGTGTAGAAGAGTCCTGGTTGAGGAACGATCCCAGGATATTTAACAGGATCTCAGAAGATAGTGAAGGGACAGGATATGGTCTTAGAAGACAGAGCAGGGCTCAAGACCCCATGTGTGGGCTGTGTTCAGCTCAACCATAGTTTTCCATTCCCACATCTGCACAATGTCTATTGCAGTGGTTTTTAAATTTTAAGAGGCACCAGAATCACCTAGAGCACTGATGAAAACATAGATTGCTAGTTTCCATCTCCAGAGTTTCTGACTTGATAAAGTTGTGGTGGGGTCCAAGAATTTCCTTCATTAATTGATGCTGCTGGTCCCAGGACCACTTTGAAAACAGCCATCTTTAGAAAAGCAGAAAGCAACATCCAGTTCTCAAACTTAGGTCTCAGAATCTGGAAGACAAAGTAGCCCCCAAATAATGTGAAGAGAGGCCAAGGGAGATCAATTTACATATTTAGAAATAAACACAAACACCCATCTTACTAGTAAGCAGGATACAAAGAGAAAGCATGCTTATCTAGCATGCAGACAAGTCAGTGATGGAAAGGTGGGAGGGAGAGAGGAGTATTATGCAAAGGACAGATCAAGAGCTCAGCTGGAAGTAAATACAACCCAAAGAAGAGACACAAGTTCCCCAAGAGTGCTTTGTAATATTAAAGAACTTAATAAGAATATTCAATGAGAGTTCAGAGCTGAGAAGATGAAAGGAAATTCTAGAGCTAAGCAAACACTCTGAAAAATATTATGTACCACTGAAGATCTAATAAATAAATTAGAAACAGAAGTGGGGGAAAAAAGTCAAAGCTAAAAACCAAATTAACAGAGTGACAACAAAACTCAATATAATGAATGAATAAAGAAAAGGGAAGAAAGTTGTTAAAGCAAACAGAAAGCAAAGCATTAATTTGGAACAAAAGAACAATTGGTATTCTCTGAAACAACAGACCAGGGAAAGGAACACTGAGTTATCACACAGAAACC
>JAPYYJ010004145.1:0-10736 GCA_028533885.1 Nasua narica
AGGCTCATCTAGAAGAAAGAGGTGCTCTATACAGATCATCTCTCCAAGTGATAATTGAGTGTCAGACACAGCAACACTATTGTAGCATCTAGGACACTTCAGTGAAGTAAAAACAGACAAAATGGGCCCGCACAGTAGGGCATGTGTGCTGGTAGTGAGGGGCAGACTGTGCTAGTGATAAGGGAAGTGTGTGTTAGAGGTTGGGAAGTGCAGTGAGGAAGGGGACCCAGAGGAGACCTGTGATGGGACCGGGAAGATGGCTACTTGACTATGGTGGTAAGTGTGAGCCTCACTGAGAAGGTGACCTCTGAGAGGTTTGAAGGACGTGAAGGAATTGTGTGAGAGGAGGTCTGGATGGAGTTCTTTCCAGGGGGGAGACCCCCGGTGCACACGCACTAGGTCAGGAGTGTGTCTGTGTTCAAGGAAGGGTGAGGAGGCCACTGCGGCTGCAGCAGAGAGCAGGTGACGTGAGGTCGGATGTCCGGGATTAGAAGGGTTTTGAGTTCTCTCTGAGAGAGGCGTGCAGTTACAAGATGGTTTTGAACAGATGATCCACTGGGAGGACTTGTCTTAGCAGCACCTGTCTGCTGCTGTGCAGAGTCAAGAGGTGTGGGGCAAGTGACCAGTAGGGAAACTGTAGGAAACCAGTGCAGTGTTGGGGGCCTGGGTGGCTCAGTTTGTTAAGCATTTCCTTCAGCTCAGGTCATGATCTCAAGATCCTGGGGTCTAGATCTAAAGATCTAAAGATCTAAAATCTTTAAAAAACAAAACAATAGTGCAGTGTCCCAGGAGGGAGATGTGGGAGGAATATTAAATCTGAGATTTCTATTAGGAATGCGGGTGAGGGGGCTCATGGGTGCCTCAGTACATAGAGCCTGTGAGTCTTCGTTTCAGCTCAGGTTATGATCTCATGGTCCTGAGTTCAAGCCTTGTGGCAGGTTACCCACCCAGCTTGGAATGTCTTGAAGATTCTGTTTTTCCCTCTCCCTCTGTCCTTTCCCTGCTCATGGTCTCTCTTTAAGTAAATAAGTAAATAAATAAATAAAATATCTTTGAAAAAGAAAGAAAGAAAGAAAAGAAGGAAGAAAGAAAGAAAGGAAAGAAAGAAAAAAGAAAAGAAAGAAAGAAAGAAAGAAAGAAAGAAAGAAATGCAAACAAGGTGGCAGTTGGATGCAGAGTGCAGGGTATGAGAAATATCTGGTTTGGAGAAATAGATTTGGGTGATGACACCGTATAAATGATGTTTGGAGCCTTCAGCACAGATGAAGTCACCAGGGGGGCAAGGGCCATAGAAGAGAAAGGAACAGGACCAAACCCTGGACTCCTCAGGGCTAAGCAAGCTGATCAGAATGCACACCCACAGCACACTGCACAGTCTGGTCTACGTCTAGAAGGCACATAGACCAGGGAGGCCCAGCCTTAATTGTGTACACGAATTTCCTGGACTAAGATCTAGACAGGCTGGGGTAGAGTTTGAGATGCTGGGTTGGTAACAAGGTTGGTGCTGCTGCTGGTGGTCTTCGGATCCCACACTGAGTAGCAAGCATGTAGGGCAGGATTCCCACATGGTCGTGCATCAGCCTCTCCTATAGGACTTATTAAGTAAGTGATTCCTGGGCCCTTGCCTACATTGTCAGATGGTGGGTCTGGGAAGAGGCCTGAGTATATGGTAACAAAGCCACAAGCAATCCTGGAGCTCTGCCAGAGAGGGAAGAAGCACTGAAGTCCTTGAGGAGAGCACTCATTGTGGGGAAGGGTCTTACATACACATTTATTGTTTTTTTCATAGGAAGAAAAATGCAAGGCAAGCTGGAAGATGCATACATTTTCTCCCCCAGGGGCACAGCCAGGTGGCAGACTGAGAAAGTGGTTATTAGATCAACATAAAGAAAAAGTCTGATTGCTAAAAGAGTAGGTCTTTTTAAATGTTCCCACCACACACACACACACACACACACACACACACACACACACGTAACTGTGACAGGATGCAGGTCTTAGCTAATGCTATCGTGGCAATCAGTTTGCAGTATGTAAATCAATCAAATCAAAATGTTATGCCCTTAAATTTATAAACTATTATGTCAATTATATTTCAATACAACTGGAAACATTTCTGAATCCATGCTCTCTGAAAGAGTTCCTTCATGGATTTCTCACTCTTTGTTTTCAAAACAGACCCAAGTTGTTTTAATTGAACCTATACACATTTATACAAAAATATATTTGTATATGTGTATTATCAAGGAGAATTATATATATAATTTAATATATAATATAAAATATAAATTATATGTAATAAAATAAGTAAATATTAAAATATACTTTAAGAAAAATGAAATATGAGACATTAAATATCAATTATATTTATATGTTATGAATACATATATTTATGGGGAAATATACATATTATGTGTATATAACATTAGAGAGAGTACTAGGCTTCATTTTATATCAGGGAAGCCACAGAACAGGCCCGAGGCTGTACAGCCAGGAACAGAATCCACCATCACGCCCCAGGTCAAGGCCCAGAGAGGAACCACTGCCCCCGGTGCTGGCACAGGTCCCTCCGTTCACACCACTGCACCCTGAGGCCAGGACTGCTGTCACTGCTGCTCCTGGCAGCTGGCCACTCAGCACACGATGGCCACTCACGCCACCTGTGCCAAGTGCATGCAGCACTGTCCCAGCTTCTCTGTCATACACACCCCAAGTCAGAGTCTGGCATGTGGTCACCTGACTGGGGAAGCCTCAGGCCCTGTCCCCCTGCAACTCTGTGTGACATCCCGACTCTGATCTGGATTCCTGGGGGGTGATCAGCGACATCCTCAGACTTGAACTCTTCACTTCATCTGGTCTCTGCATTCCTAGCCACAGGCCTGTGAGAGGCCTTGCATTCAGGTGGTTCCCAAAGTCACCCCTGTCGTAGGCAGACCCCAAGATGGCTCCAGGGTTCCCATCCTCCAGTATTCATGCCTTTGTGTAATAATACCCACTTTGGGAACAGAAGGTGGCCATAGTGACTGGCTGGTGACACACAAAATAGCGTGAAGTCACACAGTGAGTATCTGGAATCACCAGGACACAAGCTATGAGGGGCCTGGAGTCCACAGTCTCAAGGTGGGCCATCCAAGCCAGCCTGGGAAAGTACAGATTTCTGACAGAATAGAGCCCAGATATAGACCCACAACTCTATGGTCAGATCATCTTTGACAAAACAGGAAAAAATATCCAGTGGAAAAAAGACAGTCTCTTCAATCAATGGTGCTGGGAAAATTGGACAGCTATATGTAGAAGAATGAAACTTGACCATTCTCTTACACCATACACAAAGATAAACTCAAAATGGATAAAAGACCTCAACGTGAGGCAGGAATCTATCAAAACCCCAGAGGAGAACATAGGCAGTAACCTCTTCGACATCAACCGCAGCAACTTCTTTCGGGACGTGTCTTCAAAGGCAAAGGAAACAAAAGCGAAAATGAACTTTTGGGACTTCATCAAGATAAAAAGCTTTTGCACAGCGAAGGAAACAAACAAAACAAACAGGCAACTCACAGAATGGGAGAAGATAATCATAAATGTCACTACAGACAAAGGTCTGATGTCTAAGATCTATAAAGAACTCCTCAAATTCAAGACTCACAAAACAGATAATCATATCAAAAAATGGGTGTAAACATGAACAGATACTTCTCCAAAGAAGATGGCTAACAGACACATGAAAAAATGTCCATCATCTTTAGCCATCAGAGAGATTCAAATCAAAACCACACTGAGATACCACCTTACACCACCAGTTAGAATGGCCAAAATCAACAAGACAGTCAATAACAAATGCTGGAGAGGATGTAGAGAAAGGGGAACCTTCTTCCACTGTTGGTGGGAATGCAAGTTTGTGTAGCCACTTTGGAAAACAGTGTGGGATTCCTCAAGAAATTAAAAATAGAGCTACCCGGGCACCTGGGTGGCTCAGTTGGTTGAGCAACTGCCTTCGGCTCAGGTCATGATCCTTGAGTTCCGGGATCGAGTCCCACATTGGGCTCCCAGCTCCACGGAGAGTCTGCTTCTTCCTCTAACCTTCTCTCATGCTCTCTCTCACTTTCTCTGTCTCTCAAATAAATAAATAAAATCTTTAAAAAAAAAATAGAGCTACCCTATGACCCTGCAATTGCACTACTCAGTATTTACCCCAAAGAAGTAGATGCAGTACAAAGAAGGGCCACATGTACCCCAATGTTCATAGCAGCAATGGCCACAATCGCCAAACTGTGGAAAGAACCAAGATGCCCTTCAACAGATAAATGGATAAAGGAGATATGGTCCATATATACAATGAAATATTATGTCTCCATCAGAAAGGATGAATACCCAAGTTTTGTATTAACATGGACAGGACTGGAAGAGATTGTGTGGAGTGAAATAAGTCAAGCAGAGAAAGTCAGTTATCTTATGGTCTCACTTACATGTGGAGCATAAGGGAAAACATGGAGGACATTGTGAGAAGGATTGAGGGGAAATCAGAGGGGGTGATGAACCAGGAGAGACTGTGGACTCTGAGCAACAAACTGAGGGTTTTGGAGGGGAGGGAGTGGGGGGTTGGGCGAGCCTGGTGGTGGGTATTGAGGAGGACACATATTGCATGGAACACTGGGTGTGGTGCATGAACAATGAATCTTATAACTGAAAAAATAAAAGTATTTGGGAAAAGTTTTTAAAAAAAAAGAATCCAATGACAAATGACCCTGCGTTCCTTTTCCCTCTGAGGAGGTTTCTTCTCCAGATCTCGACCCCCACAGACACTGTCCTCAGACAGGAGGAGGAGGAAAGGTCACCAGCAGGGATCTCATCATGGCTGCAGTCAACAGGGGAATTCTGTTAAAAGTACAGGAAGGGAAAAGAAGAAACACAGGCCCCTGGATGTAACAGCTGGTGAGTCCGTGCACACCCCCAGGGCAGCCCCGTGGCTACAAAGAGGAGAGGAGAACAGTCTCCAGTCTCCCTGCGCTGCCCCTGGGGCCCAGGTCTCCCTTCCTCCAACACAGAGAGTGTCCCAGGGAGGCCCCAGTGCTGCCCCCTGTGTGTCTATCTCTGCTCATCTCCAGAACAGACGACCACGGCCATGTCCTCCCGGAAGCCCTCCCTTCTCCATATACATTCATTGTGTGCAACAGAAACCCAGGTAACAGTGGTGTCGACGGGACAGCAGCTTGTGTGTGTCCCATGAGTGAGACGAGTCATCAGGGGCTGTAGGGTCGCTCTGCACCACAGGGCTGTCCAGACACGCTGGTGACAATCATCCTGGGAAGTTTCCTTATGAGCATGACCAGGGCACCTAAGACCATGTCTGTGGTCCATGAGCAGGGCAGGGAGAGCAGAAAAAGAGGAAGTTTCCCTCCTTTTACAGCAACACCTACTATCTCATTCCGTGTCACCATAATGGCCAGAATGTAGTCACAGACATAAGTAGCCTCGTGGGAAGCTGGTGAATGAGCCTATTTTAATCATGTGCTCCCATGAAATTGTGTCATTATTTAATGACGATGATTTCTGCTTTGCTTAAATTTAAAAAAAATCACCAGCGGCAGAATTGTCATTACCAATACCTTAATATCAATATCTAATCCTGAATGAGTTTTGTATGTGAAAACCGGGATCATCTCACCACTTGCAATGACCTAGATGGAACCAGAAGGTATTATGCTAAGTAAAATAAGTCAGTCAGAGAAAGATCAATACCATTTGATTTCATTCATATGTGGAATTTAAGAAACAAAACAGATGAACATAGGGGAAGGGAAGAAAAAATAAAATAAAATAAAAACAAAGAGGAAGGCAAACCATAAGAGACTCTTAAATGAGGGTTGCTGGAAGGGAGATGAGTGGGGGGAAGGGATAATTGGGTGATGGGCGTTAAGGTGGGTACATGATATTAGGAGCACTGGGTGTTATATGCAAATGATGAATCACTAAATTCTACCCCTGACCTAATAATAAAATACATGTTAACTAAATTGAAATTAAATAAAAATGTTTTTAAAAAATTTAGGATCATGGGGCACCTGGGTGGCTCAGTGGGTTAAGGCCTCTGCCTTCAGCTCAGGTCGTGATCTCAGGGCCCTGGGGGGCCCTGCATCGGGCTCTCTGCTCGGCGGGGTGGGGCCTGCTTCTCCCTCTCTCTGCCTGCCTTCTGCCTACTTGTGATCTCTCTCTCTCTGTCAAATAAATAAATAATTTAAAAAAATGTAGGATCATGAGGGAGAAGGACCTGAGAATTTCTGTCCCACCAGAAAGAGACCACCTCCCCAGGAACTCTGGTACTCTCTGGATCTCGTGCATGCCTGCTCCTGGAACCCTCCTACAGGAGTGGGAGATGTGACCTTAGGTCCAGATCCTGGAATCCAGAGACAGCCACGTGCATTCCCCCAGCTGGTGCTGGGGCTCTGGGGATCCAGCAGGTCTCCAGCCTCCCACCTTCTCCTGGCCTGCCCTCCACCAGCCGGGGGTCCCCTAGTGCCCTTCCCCCTCCCCGGCTTGCTGCACAGCAGGATGTCTTCATATCTCCTTCAGAATTACCAGGAGCAGGAGTTTCAGTTGAACCCTTGGGGTGAAACAGGTATACATCGGAAAGAGGAAAGTAGATGTCCTCCCCACCTGAGTTCCTGTTGTTCTAGAGCACAGCTCTAGCAACTATAGTTACAACCATCTAAACTCCCCATCTTCACTGTGAGCTCCGCGAGGACAAACACTAGCTTATACTTTCTGGTTTCCCACCTACAGGGACCTAAACTGTGTCCATGACCCACTGAGCCTGGTTAGTTAACTACTTAATTAGTGACAACGACCCCGCCCCCCCAGCAGACTGTCCTCGTGCCCGCTTGTGCGCACCTGCCTGCCCCAGCCTGACACGGGGGGACACCGACAAGAGGGTCTCATGGCCCTGGGGGTCAGGGTGGGGGGTGTGCTCGGCTCCCTCTGCTTTCTCGCAGGCCCCAAGCTGCTGGCTGTTGTGGCTGCTCTTTGTCCAGACTGAGCCCCGGGGTTTGGTGGTAGGATCGCCGCACGTTCCTCAGGTTTCGGGGGTGACTCTTCGTCTGGCTCGTGAAGATCTTGGTCTCGTCATCCAAAGAACTTGGCTCCTGCATCCACCACGGGACTCCAGACTCTGTCTCCATGTCCTTACGGTCACGGCAGAGGAAGGGTCCATGGAGCCCAAGGCAGGAAATGCAGGGACTCCTAACCCCGCTGAGGGGAAATACTGCAGAGAGCGGGGTCCTGAGGGAAGAAGCGGGGACTCAGAGGGGGCTCCAGGATTCACTGAGCGAGGACCTAGTGATGCACATGTGGGGAATGCGTGTGTGTGTGTGTGTGTGTGTGTGTGTGCACGCATATGTGTGTTGTTTGACAGGAGAAACACAAGGGTCTCTCCTTGTGGATACCCTTTGGAAGGGTCTTTGAAGAATTGTTATTAGTACTTCCAGCATTTGGCATAATTCACAGGTGAAGCCATTTGGAATTGGGCTTTTTTGTGGAATAGTTTTTGACAATTGACTCAATCTGATTGTCTATTATTTCTTGAGTCGAGCTTTCATAGTTTGAGTCTTTCTATGAATTTATCTATTTTATCTAAGTAAATTAATTTTTTGGCATCATAATCTCACGTAATTCTCTTCATTTCTGTGTGGTCGGAAACAATATCTCCTGTTTCATTGCTGATCCTAGTAGTTTGAGTTGTGCCCTTTCTTTCTTTCTTTCTTTCTTTCTTTCTTTCTTTCTTTCTTTCTTATTCTTTTTTCCTTCTCATTTTGTGAGTCTAGTTGAAGATTTGTCACTTTTGTCTATCTTGCAAAGGATCACATGTGATTTAGTGTATGTATTGTTTTTTCCCCAAATATGTTTATTTTATTTTTTCAGTGTTACAAGATTGATTGTTCATGTACCACACCCAGTACTCCATGCAATACGTGCCCTCTTCAGTACCCAACACCAGGCTCACCCAACCCCCCTCCTCCTCCCCTCCAAAACCCTCAGTTTGTTGCTCAGAGTCCACAGTCTCTCCTGGTTCATCACCCCCTCTGATTTCCCCCTATTCACTCTTCCCTTCCTTCTCACAATGCCCTCCATGATTTTTTTTATGCTCCACACGTAAGTGAGACCATAAGATAATTGACTCTCTCCGCTTGACTCATTTCACTCTGCATAATCTCTTCTAGTCCCGTCCATGTTGATACAAAAGTTGGATACTCATCCTTTCTGATGGAGGCATAATATTCCATTGTATAGATGTACCACATCTTCCTTATCCACTCATCTGTTGAAGTGCATTTTGTTTCTTTCCACAGTTTGGTGATTGCCATTGCTGCTATGAACATTGGGGTACTAATGGCCTTTCTTTGTACTGCATCTGCTTCTTTGAGGTAAATACCGAGTAGAGCAATTGCAGGGTCATAGGGTAGCTCTATTTTTAATTACTTGAGGAATCTCCATACTGTTTTCCAAAGTGGCTGCGCCAACTTGCTTTCCCACCAATAGTGGAAGAAGGTTCCCCTTTCTCTACATCCTCTCCAGCATTTGTTGTTTACTGTCTTGTTGATTTTGGCCATTCTAACTGGTGGCGTAAGGTGGTATCTCCGTGTGGTTTTGATTTGAATTTCCCTGATGGCTAAAGAGGATGAACATTTTTTCATGTGTCTGTTAGCCATTTGTATGTCTTCTTTGGAGAAGTGTCTGTTCATGTCTTCTGCCCATTTTTGGATGTGATTATCTGTTTTGTGAGTGTTGAGTTTGAGGAGTTCTTTATAGATCTTAGATATCCAACCTTTCTCTGTAGTGGCATTTGTGATTATCCTCTCCCATTCTGTGGGTTGCCTGTTTGTTTTGTTGACTGTTTCCTTTGCTGTGCAGAAGCTTTTTATCTTGATGAAGTCCCAAAAGTTTATTTTCGCTTGTGTTTCCTTTGCCTTTGGAGACATGTCCTGAAAGAACTTGCTGTGGCTAATGTCTCCTCTAGGGTTTTGATAGATTCCGCCTCACGTTGAGGTCTTTTATCCATTTCGAGTTCATCTTAGTGTATGGTGTAAGAGAATGGTCAAGTTTCATTCTTCTACATATAGCTGTCCAATTTTCCCGGCACCATTTATTGAAGAGACTGTCTTTTTTCCACTGGATTTTTTTTTTTTTTTTTTGCCTGTTTTGTCAAAGATTATTTGACCATAGAGTTGCGGGTCCATCTCTGGGCTCTCTATGATGCATTCTTGGAAACCCATAATCTTCCAAGACTGAAACAGGAAGAAATTGACAACCTGAATAGACCGATATCTAATAAAGAGATTGAAGCAGTGATCAAAAACCTCCCAAAAAACAAGAGTCCGGGACCTGATGGATTCCCTGGGGAATTGTACCAAACATTCAAGGAAGAAATAATACCCTATTCTCCTGAAACTGTTTCAAAAAATAGAAACAGAAGGAAAACTTCCAGACTCTTTCTATAAAGCCAGCATTACTCTGATCCCCAAACCAGGCAAAGACCCCATCAAAAAGGAGAATTTCAGACCAATATCCCTGATGAATATGGATGCCAAGATTCTCAACAAGATCCTAGCTAATAGGATCCAACAGCACATTCAAAAGATTACTCATCATGACCAGGTGGGATTTATCCCTGGGATGCAAGGGTGGTTCAACATTCACAAATCAATCCATGTGATAAAACAAATCAACAAGAGAGAACCACATGGTCCTCTCAATTGATACAGAAAAAGCATTTGACAAAATTCAGCATCTGTTCCTGATTAAAACTCTTCAAAGTATAGGGATAGAAGCAACATCCTCAACATCATAAAGTCTATCTATGAAAAGCCCACAGCAAATAGTTTATGTATTGTTATTCTGTTGTCTTTTCTCTATGTCATTAATTTCCAGTGCAAAATTTAATTTTTCCTTCCTTTTGTTTTCTTTTGCTTTAGCTTGCTCTTCTTTCTTCTTTGACTTTAGCTTAGTGGAAGTATAGGTAATTGATTTGAGATGTTGCTTTTTCATATAGACATTTACGGCCATATATTTCCCTCTCAGCACTGCTTTAGTTGCACCCTCTAGGTTTTGCTATGATCTATCCTTATTTCTATTAATCTCAAAGTATTTTCTAGTTTACAGTTTGGTATCTCTTTGACCCTTTGATTATGTGGAAGGTGTTGTTTAATTCTGCATATTTGTGAGTTTCCCAAGTTTCTTCCCATTACTGATTTCTAGTCTCATGCCACTATGATAAGAGAACATATTTTGTATTATTTTTACTCTTTTAAATTCACTGAGATTTGTTTTATTGTTTAGCATATGGTTTAATCTCAAGAAAGCTCCATGTGCTTTTGAAAAGAATGTATATTTTATTGATGGGCGGAGTGTTGTATAAATATTAGATTTGTACTGTTGGTTTATAGCATAGTTCAAGTCTTCTTTATGTTTATAAATCTCTGCATAGTTGTTCTATCCATTATTGAAAATGATATATTGCAGTTTTTGACTATTACTGTCATATTGTCTATTTCTCTTTCAAATTCTGTCAGTTTTGTTTTTGTATATTTGGTTGTGTGTTATTAAGTGAATATAAGTTTACATTTGTTTCATCTTTCTGATGATTTGACCCTTTTATCATTATAAAATGATCCTATCTTTATTAACATTTTAAAAGTTCCTTTTGTCTACTGAGTGTATCCACTCCAGCTTTCTTATGGTTGTTT